>JAIWZP010000073.1:0-124266 GCA_025201375.1 Gongronella butleri | reverse complement strand
ACTTGCGCAAGGTTAAAAAAAAAAAAAGGCTAAATTAGCACATTCTAATCACTGATTTTTTTTTCTGTAGGACGATGAGCGGAAAGAGGAAGGCGGTGATTCCGGGCCAGCCACTCTCAATGACAATGAGTGTACAGATGATGAGGGTGATCACGGGGAAGGTGACGAAAACGAAAATTTGGAGGATGAGAATGACGACGATGACGAAGAGGACGACGATGACGACGACGATGACGACGTCGGTGGCGCGGCTGGCGTCAATCCCACCTCGACGAACGAGCCTGTCACTTGCTCAAGCGTCTTTCAGGCGGACAAAGACACAAGCGATTCCAGCACCAACACTGTACGCGATGCCAATGGCATCTTTTGTGCCATTGATGCGCGCCATGGCCATCCGATAGTCACAATGGACATCCTCGCTGGCGAATCCTATGAATATGGAAAGGCGCTCACAAAGGAAGTCATAGCCAGGAACCCTGACGCGAAGAAATTGATGCATGTTTAGGTATATTATGAAAATAGCTCCCAGATTTTGAAAATGTACCAAATGGATTAAAAATTGAATTATGATGTTATAAAAAAGATTGCCATGATGAATTGTTTTGAAGATATACTTTATTCAAATACTTTTTTAAAGAATGTAAAAAGAATGTTTATTATGAAAGAAATAGAGAAGTATAATATTAAAAATATAAAAATAGAATATGATCAAGACGAAAAATCATTTAAAATCAACATTGAAAAAGATAATGCTAACTTTTTTGTAGATTATACAGTTAAAAGAAGAAATAGAAAAAAGAAAATTGAGAATAGAAAAAGAAAGTTGAAGGAGATAGATCAAAATGAGAACAGTGATAATAAAAAAATGAAGACAAATCAATATGATAATTCACCCACATCTGATTTTTCTACCAAAATAAATGCTCCATCTTATCATATTGATGATGAAAATAATATTACAAAACATTCTTGTGATCTAAATAGTGACAAAAATATTGACTATAACATTAAAACAAATAGAAAACCAAGTAGTAGTAGCTATATGAATGATAATTTATGTAAAAAATTGTACAAATATATAAAACTATTTATTAAAATAAATGAAATTAAAGATGATCCACAACATATTCATGTTAAACATTTACTTAAGGAATTTGAAATTATATTCAAAAAATATGGTATAATAAAATATAAAATGGCTAATGTGGATAATTGAAAAACCTGAGACCTATAATCATAATGAAATCATGTTTATGATGTAAGCTGAAAAATAAGAATAACAAGAAGGCTTAAAGCAGCTATTTGATGTATTTTATTACGCACCAGGTCAACTGCCGCTTTGCACCCAGTTTTATGAAGGTAATAAAGGCGAGGGCTGATCCCGCATGTTGGAAAAATTGGAAAAATTGCTAAATGATGCTGATTCGCCTCTTTTTTTTTTTTTTTTTTTTTTAATACAAAGGATGGTCAGCCGCCCTTGGAGATTGATTTCGCTGTCGGGTGCTTCCACGCCCATGCACACACCCTCGACTGCTTCTACCTGCGATCCACGCGATTCCGACCAGGATGGGGCTTATGCGATGGTATGTTATGAGCTAAAAATCGAAAAAGAGTGCGATGGCGTGTCAACGCCACTTTAATTTAAGAACCTGACGCGCTTCTTCGCATTATTCTTTTAGGAGAGGGTGTCGAGCGTACGTGGGCGTCAATTACAAAGGTGGTGCCCATCCTGCGAAGCGCGTCACATGGCGTTCGCGTTCAAACCATTGCTACCCTTTTACATCATGTTTGGGAGGTCAAAATATGGGGTTCTGGCAAAACCCTGTACGAATTCTACAAACGAGCGATTGACACACAAAAGAAGGCGCTTGATACCTTGGGAAACGCGGACAGAGGCTCTTTAATGCAACAGCTAGAGTTCATCCGCATTGGACGCCATGGAACCACGCGCCATCTTCCCGGGCTGTCCGAGCGCGAGCAGTACCTTCTTAGCTTGCACGAGTACAACAAGATGGAGCCAAGGACCACTCGCGCAGGATGTGACCTCAACAGGGAGCTGGAAGCTTATGAGAGTGCTCACAGCATCCGACCCCGTCCAAAGCGCACCGGCAATCGCCAAATCGACCAGGAATTCCGCGACGCTATAACGAAAAATGAGGGCCGGAGCCTAATTTCTAGCGTTTATGCGGCCGCCACAGCGGTAAAGAAGATCAACAATATTGTCTTCAACCCACGGGCAAAGCATGGTCAAAAGACGATGACAGCATTGCGAAAGCGCCTCTGGGTGTTGAAAACCCGGTTTTCAGTGGCCAAGGAGCGTTACAATAAGTTTGCTGGTATGTAAAAAAAGAAAAATCAATAATAAGCACTCGCAATTAATGCCATTGGATTAGACAAGCACGGTAAGCCGAGGCTTACCAGCTCGTCCAGCGCAGTTGCGGGCCCTGAGTTTCTTGACAGCGAGGTGGTGCGCAATTGCTTCGAAAACATTGCCCAAGCGGAACAAGTCGCGTTGCTCGAGCGCTGCAGAGAGGAATTCATTCTTGTCGCCGTAAGTGTACCAAAAAGACAGGTGGAAGTGTCATTACGGTCAGATCACGTATGTTTTTTTAAATGCGATGGCGACATGTAGGCTGAAATTGACACTCTTTGCGCGAACCTCGCCAACATCGAGCGCAAAAGTACAGATCTTTACGCAAAAGAAATTGCGCGCGGCACCGTGGAGGGAGGCCAGCTAGCTGCGGCGCAAATGGCCGCCATATTGTTCAAGCCCAAGGTAGCAAAGATCGAGCATTATCTCCAAAAGATTCCTCCCCTCCCCCCCTCTTCCCCCTCTTCCTGATGGATCTGTTGATCATGCTCTTTATTCTCTTTGCTTGTCTTTGTTTTTCTTTGCCTGTTGTCCCTCTTGTCACCTTTCTCTTTCTTTTTTTTTTTTTTTTTGCAAATGGTTTGCATACAAAATTGAATACGCGCGGCTCTGTGGACCAATGGGAGTGATGTGTTGCTGTGGCACCTTTGGGGGGGCAGGCTCATTGGGGATATGGCGGTCTGGCGGAGCTGTGGGCCAATTGGAGGGAAGGTGTGGGAAGGTCAGGATGGGAAAAGTGGTGCAAAGGTTCCAAGAAGGGCTGAAACCTATTCAGGTGGGCCACTTACGACGGGTTTCAAAATCCGCCTTGTATTCTAAATGGCACCCACTTATGGTAAGATGGGGTGAAATTTCGCGACTTGAAAATCAGTGAAAATGATCGACTGTACCCCTTGGGAAATCCGTGAAAAATCGCCATTTTCCAAATTGACATGACACGCCATCAGGTGACTGCAGTCCCTCGAAAAAACTTGGTCCTTTAGGTATTTTGGCGTTTTTCTTTTCAAAACAATCGTAAAAACCGGGGTTCGATCGGGCCGTTGACGAGAAAATCGATATTTATTGATAAATTCACGTTTCCGACCGCGACGCGCTACTGTAAATCATGACACGATCGGACTGAAACTGGTACGTACAGTACAGAAAACTACGCGTTTGCGTGTCATTTTGTCATTGCTTGGCAACGTCGATGCGCGACCTTTTTTTTACACTTGCAACGCGTGATCAAACATTTCAATCCGAATTTTCTTGTGACGACGAGACAAAATAACCCACGACAAACTTGCAGGACGAAAAATGCAGAATTTGATTTTCTATCGAATGAGACCAGTTTCACGGGCGTGCGACCTAAACTGGTATAGAAATTCAAGCTTCTAAAATTAGACCTTTATCACTATTTTCGGGTGATGTTCATCATAGTTGACAAACTTAAAATTTTTCTTTTTTTGTATGCCTATATATCATTTCGAAATCCATTATTATTTCAGGCAGTATACTGTATAGTCTCAAGCCCATTTAACATAAAAATACTATTCAAGTTTTATCTTTTTAAATTTTGTTAAAACGTCTACTTCTTCAATGCTTGCATTCATTTTCCTTTTGTTAGGATTTTTACAAGATTTATTTTTATAACTAGTAAACGAATAAATAAATTCAGGTTCCTTAAATAAAGATCCCATTCTTTTTATATAAATTTTATATTCATTTTTCTGTCGTATGATTTTATATTCCTCAATATCATTATTTTTCATGTCTTTAATAATAAAACTTCTCTTTATATTTGATTTATATTTACTATTCACCGCAACTGTTGCATCCATTTTAGATCTTGTATTTTAAAAATGCAGTATCTAAATCTTGTTTATTAGAGATCGAATCAATTTTTTAGTAAAATAATATTCAATTTTATTTTATTTTATTTATTATTAATCTTTTAGAAATTGCATCCACAAATTTTTTCTTTTATTTCTCTTCCTCCATCTGTATTCATAAAGATGCAATAAAATTCCTTGCCTGGTTCTATTTCTTGGAACTAAGCCATATTTTAACCCATTCCATAATCCTTCAATAGTATTAGTATGAACATTTGTTATAGGATCTTTAAAATGCTTCTTATGGTTAACAGTTTGATGTTTATATCCTATATTTTTTAAGTTATTATAGCCTTTCCAGCAATCTGTATAAATTGTGGTACCAGGAATGACAAACTTTTTAACAATATTATCTATATTTTCTGTATCTCTCTTTTCAATTGGCAATAAAAACAATCTTTCTCCTTTAATTTTATTTTTCTCCATACTTCTTTCAACTCCACCTATAATCCAAACACCTTCAACACGATGACCTTTATTATATTTTCTTTTTGAGAGTTTCGTTTCATCCATTTCAACAATTTTATCTTCACCACCAATTTTTCTTTCTTTATGAAAGTATTGTTTATCTTTCAAGTATTTTCTGAATAATTTATTATATAAGGTGACTGTAGTTCTACTTATATCTAAAGTAGTTGCAATACTACTATTGGGCATTTTTAGAAGAAAATAATTTAATAAATGTAATTGAATATTTAATGGTAATTTCAATTTAGAAAAGATTGTACCACGCATAGGCGAATATGCTCTGCGACATTTATAATTTTTACATCTATATACTTTCATTTTCAAATATAACTGAGTATCTTCGTTGCAAGTTGGACATTTTTCGTATTTATTTACATAATTATTTTCAATTAAATATAACAAAGCTTTTTCTTCATCATGAAATAAGTCTTTCAAATTTATGTAAGGTTCACTAAACATTTAAAGAACATATTTTTAAATAAATAGAAATTCAATTTTGCCATTTTACTTATGCACGATTTAAAACTCCGATTTAAACTTGTCAATTATTCTGGCATACATCCCTATTTTCTCGGCAACGGCCAAGTCGACCGCCAATTCTTATTGCAGATTTGCTTAGAAAACCAAGGTTGATGCATCTAAAGAAATGACTCTTACGGTGCTGGGGTGTAGATCGCCAAACGGATTTGGATTCTCTGGCTGGGCTTGAACCTCTCAAGCGGGGGACCCTCCAGATGCATTTTGACCTGACCAACTTTTTTTTTCCAAATTCGAAAAAAATCATTTCACCACCAAGAATTCATTGCAGCGCCACGAAACTTTCCCACATACAGTATAGGATTTGGCTCCTCTCTTTTCAGAAAAAATTAAAATACCGACATTGATCAGCTGACTCGGCGAGCAACTTGACATTGCTGGAAATTTGGCTGTGGCGCGTTTTTTAAAAATCATTTCGCGGTGAAATCGTGCTGCTTCAATCATTCCCAAACTTGGCATCAGATGTAATTTTTAACGCGCCTCTTTTCAGAAAAAATAAAAACCAGAGGTCACTCTGGCCGTTGTCCAGATATGCGCTGATTTCACGAATTTTCACAAATGCAATGCTGACAGCTACAAACCATAATTGGATCGGTTCCAAAAATAGCCATGACGTAATTTTGGCACGCCAATTTATAAAGAAACGTTAAAAGCGAGTGGGTAATTACAGTAGGCCGTTGTCGACAATTTTAGAAAGTTGGCAATTTTTGCATGATTTTCACAAATAAAGTCTTAAAGGCCACAAACCATGGTTGGGTCGCCTCCCCAAACCTATACATTACTGTAAGTTATTTCGGGTGTCTACTGTACTGTACCGTAGTTCCTACAAACTCTCAAAAATCAGAGGTCGGCTTGGTCCTTGGGCAAATGAATCCAAAATGCCGATATTTTCACAAATTTAGCTTATGATCTCGAAATATTTTGTGGATCGCGGTGAAAATAGCAACAGTCGAAAGAGACGCATTCGGATGTCATTTTCAGATTGTTTGCCCATTCAATATGGACGAACTTTGCACGCTTGCAAAAGTCGATCAAAGATTGGATTAATTTTCAACCCTACTTTTCTCGACAACTGGAAAAACAATCCTCAATGCTTTTAACATATCAAATGCAGCTGCTGAGTCTCTGTGGAATTTAAGACCTGTTTCACCGCGATCGGATCAAAACTGACAGAGAAAACTGCTTTATTTGAGAAGTTCTTAAATGGCGATTTGCTCGACAACGGTCTAATAAACCTGTGATTTTTATGACAGTTTTACTAACAAACAAGGGAGCAAAGCATCTAATGGGATGAATTTCAGTGCGCTAGCTTCGGATTTAACTTTTTGCATCGGTCATTTCACCAGCTTGCTGCCCACTCACCACAAAAAAAGTGCAAAATAAAAAATAAAAAAAAATAAAAAAAATGAAAAAAATAAAATTCCATGCAATCCAGGCACTTAATTTGGAAGTCTCAAGCCTTAAATTTTGCAAAAAAAGTTCGCACCAAAGCAGGCGATTTTCTCAGTCGATCGTTGTTCATGCGTCACTCTTTGGGCATTTTTCTTACAGTATTAGTTTCGGGGTGACCTGCCATTTTGTCTGCCAATAGGAAATTGTCGGGGTTACCTGTTTGGGATGCATTGATCACTCGGAGCTCGAAATTTCACAAATTTGGCATTTCTGAGATTGAAATGTGTGACCCCTGAGTGACCCCTGAGTTTTTCAAAAGTGGTCGTAGCGCTTTGGGGGTTTAAGAAAATTTGTTGCAAATTTTGCGCTGAATGCGATGCGGCTATTTTTGAGCGGGGTCGACCAAGCGGGTGGCGAAGCGAATGCAAAAGAGAACAAATCTGACGTTTTTGGAAATTTCGAGTCCAAAAAAAATCGGGTGGTCCTATCCTGAGCATTGGGTCGTAGATTACGCCGCGACGCGGAAATCGTTGGTGGGCAGCTAGGCTGTAAAAAAAATTCTGGAGGTACAGCAGACCGACAAAGTCAGAAAAACACGCTTTACTGTTGTACTACAGTATCGTTTTCAAAAGTCAAATGTGCACTTTTTTGTGCAATTTAGCGCAATGCTTCAAGTATTGAAATGATCGCAAGCGCCAGAAACTGTCCAATGTGAAATGTGATTAAAAAATGCAGGATGACACTATTTTTGCGTGCAAATCTGCAAAATACTAGTTTTTGTCAATCGTTAAGCATTTTCCGCTTGTTGCTCATTCTTTTGGCATGGAATTCGTGTTGCTTCTGGGCATCAACCATCAAGGCATCATGGCTTCACAGGTCCTGCAGTGGCGGCCCCTGAGACGCCGAAAGCAACCAAATTGTAGCGCATGACGCCCGTCCAGTGTAGTTTGTGCTGTTGAAAAGGGTGGTCGTGTAGCGACAACAAGGCACGCGAAAAACGCAAAACCGCGAAAAATCGATGTCTTCCAAGGTCAGTCCACCTTTTTTTTTTTTCTACGCGCCGCTCTTGCAGATGAGAAGTCGCTGTTCGATGTCCCTTTGGTTTATTATTACTGTATTGCGCTTTGGCGCGTAGGCCATATGATAGGTGCATGCATGAACAAGGCAAGCAGGGCATCGGGTGAGGTGCAGGTCACTTGCTTTTTTTTGGTATTTTTGTTTGTGGCATCTGTTGTGGTCGCAACCAGTATCATTGCTAAACGTGGGCCAACACAAAAAGGAGGCGGTGGAATCCCAGGAAATTGGCCACCTGTCAATTTCATGTGGAAAGGGGCCATTTGAAGTCGGCAGGGCGGGCCGACCGGCCGGGCCCTGAAATCAATTGGCAGGTTTCTGGGCCCACTCAATATCAGATGGCCTTTTTGTTTCTTGGCCCTTTTTCCTTTTTCTTTTTCCCTCTTTTTTTCGTTTCGTCTTTTTTTTCTCATTTTCCGATCTCATGAACGATATTGCGGGTGAAACAGAGGGCACGACCAATAACCTGCTACAACAAAAGACGCAGCTGGAGCGCGTAAGTTGGGGCCCTGGCAATAGACAAGAGCGAAAAAAAAGCATCAGACCGCCATCAAAAAGCTCACCTCGCCGTTTTTTTTTTTTTTTCTTTTTTGACAGAGGTTTCAACATTTCTTAGATGAGGTGACGCCCTATGCACAGTACCGCTGGATGGCCACGGCAGGGTTGCTTGTGTTGTTCTTGTTGCGCGTCGTGCTGGCGGAAGGCTGGTATATTGTCACGTAAGAGCTCTTTTGGCGGCGGGCACCGGCGGCTCTGAGCGCGCGGTCCTTGGCATAGGGTCGCCTTTAGTTCGTGGGCTCATTGTTCTTTTGTATGTGTAGCTATGCGCTTGGCATTTACATGCTCAATTTGTTCCTTGCATTCCTGACGCCCAAAATTGACCCGTCAATGGACTTGGACGAGCAAGAAACGGAAATGGAGGAGGGTCCCAGCTTGCCCATGAAGAACGACGAGGAATTCAAGCCATTCATTCGACGTCTCCCCGAATTCAAGTTTTGGTAAGGCAGAAAAAAAGGGGAAGGAGAGTGAGGAATGCGACGCGCGGGTCCCACTGATGCCCATTTTTTTTTGTCATGCATCAGGTACTCGGTGACCAAGGCGACGTGCATTGCGCTCTTTTGTAGCCTGTTCCGCGTCTTTGACATCCCCGTCTATTGGCCGATTTTGCTCGTGTATTTCTGCATTCTGTTTGCCATCACGATGCGCCGCCAAATCAAGCACATGATCAAGTACAGATATATTCCCTTTGACCTTGGCAAGAAGAATTATGCCGGCCCAAGCAGTAGAGATCGTTAACCCCACTAATAAATCCCCTCCCATCGTGTAATTTGTTTTTTTTTTTTCATTTTCACTCCTTATTTTTTTCTACAATGGCTCCGTCCACCTCCCTCGTTATCGCTTTGATAGATGAAAATGCAAAGAAATGAGCCGTTTAATGAATTCAAATTCACAGCTCATCCGTGTCTAGTCCTTCAAGCACGTCAATATCATCGCCCAGGATGCCATTCAGCTCGTCATTTAGCAGACCGTCCAGCGTGGAATTGTCGCGCTGATAGAACCACTTGTGCTGCGCGTCGTCATAGTCAAATCGCTTGGGCCCACTAAAAAAAAAAAAGACGGACATCAGTGCGCCAAATCAATTGAAATCCCGTGTTTTTCTTAGCTAAAATCCGTACCTCTTGGGCGACGACAGCCAGATCTGCTTGTTGGGCGGCTGCTTGTTGATCACGTACGTGCCATGAGCACCAAGCTTCAGCGTCATGACTCCTTGCTATATCAAAACCGATCAGCATCCCTTATCTATCACAAAGAACAAAAAAAAAAAAAAAAGCTAATTTTCTTACCGAGTACTCCAAATCAAAGCCGTCAATCTCGACCTCCTCGCCCGCAGCCTCGAGATTGTCGACCATGACGTCCAGGGTCACATCGGCAATGCGGTGGTACCGCTCAATTGGCACATCGCTGGGTAAAAAAAAACAGCATTAATTCTCGCCCAATTCCTCTCTTTCTCTCTCCAATTAAATCTATCAGGAGTGCTTACGCTTGCTGGTACGTCGTCAGGCAGGACCGGGACGTGTGTAGTAAGGCGAGGCGGGTGATCGGCAAGTGACGGGTGGTGACGGCCGCGCGAGGCGACGCTGAAATGACGTGCGATCGTGTCAGGGACGTGACAGCGGCGGCACGGTGGTATGTGTGCCGTGTGAATTGGCGCGCGGCCGTGCCAAGCGCTCGTGTGCCTTGTGATAACATAGGAAGGACAGGCAAAAAGAAGGAAAGACGTGGAAAAAAAAAGTGAAGAAAAACGCAAGCTCAAGTACCCCCGGCCCTTCGAAAAAAAGAGAGGTATTTCCTCATTCCGAGCTCCCCGCCCTGCGGCCTCCGACGATCACTGCTATGCCAAAATCGTCTTTTGCGAAGCCCACTTTCTAGTTTTTATCTGTTTTCGTAATATTTTTTTTTGGGTGCATCCCTCCAAGATCGTGCCGAGAATATGGATTTTTCATCAGAATTGGGCGCACACGGCCAAAGGATAGAGCCTGTGGATCGTCGTGGGCGAAGATGGCGCAAGTGAGGCGCGGCAGGCTCCCTGCGAAATGAACCATGGGTGTGTCCCTGAATTGAAGGCATGTCACACACGGCTTTTCCACTGTGGCAATTGTGTCACGGCCCTCGAACAAAAAAAAAAAAAAAGATCAAGGTTTGTGTTGCTTTTATTTTTGCCTTTTTCTTTCGTTTTTACTTTATTTTTTTTTTCGCCCCACACACAACTTTTTGCATGCTTCTTCATTTTCCGGTCTTGCTGATGCTGGCCACAGCGGCTCGGGCCATCACGCCAACACCAATGGCGCGCGTCGGTAAGCTGCCATCGAGCGGGTAATCTGCGATTTTCATTGTGCTCATTCCTCCCCTTTTTTTTTTGTTGTTATTTGTTGCAGGGTGTGTGGTGCTTCAAAAGACACTGTACTGCTACGGCGGCTCAGACACGGGCGCTCTAAACAACATCACGACATACAACACGCACTATTCGCTTGATTTAAGCGTCAATTTCGACACATCCAACTTCCAGTGGCAGGCCGTCCCGCCACCATCCGATTTTGCTCTCGAGCCAAACGCCGCGTTTGCTATGGTGCCTGTGAATGCATCTGCCTACGTGATCATCGGTACGAACCAAATAAAGGTCTCCCCCCTTTTTTTTTCTCAATATTTTTTTTTCTCTCCAGGTGGCGCCGGCAACAATACGAATCCGATTCAAT
The DNA here is from genome assembly GCA_025201375.1 of Gongronella butleri. Lineage (NCBI taxonomy): Eukaryota > Fungi > Mucoromycota > Mucoromycetes > Mucorales > Cunninghamellaceae > Gongronella > Gongronella butleri. The sequence goes on along the minus strand of JAIWZP010000073.1, from coordinate 113,299 downwards.
TAACGAACCTGACAACGCTGTACAACGCGGCACAGAACAGCTGGCAGGCGATCCCCACAAACTTGGCCAGCCCCGTCAACCTCAATGGCTCGTTTTTTGGCAAAGTGTAAAAAAAAAGCAAAGCACCCCAAGGAAGCAACTAAAAAAGAAAAAAAAAGGAGGTGACCTGCATCTCATTGCCTCTTTTCTCTCTCTGTCTTACAAAAACAAGTAGTGGCAATGCCAACTTTACGCGGCTGACGATTGTTGGATCAATGGACAATAGCGGCAGGCTATGGGTGTGGGATGGGTCGTCGACCATTGCCGCCGGCGCGACCAACGCCAGAGCCACCTTTGATATCTTGAGCACATCGGTAATGCTTCGTTGTATAGATTGCGTGGGCGATCCGCAGCTGTTGGATGCGTGCAGCGAGTGAAAAAGGCAATGGTCATGCGACAAATGGCGGCCGGGCTCTGCAAGAGGGGCGAGCAAAGAGAGGGGAAAGAGAGAGATGGACTTCCCTTGCACCGGTTTTGCCTGCAATCGTCTCGATTCTATTTTTGGACGAGCGTGCTGATCTCACTTTTTCTCTTAAAAAGGCATACACCTGGAGCACGAGCGCGTACGACATGGTGGATCAAAACAGATGGATGAAACGCAGCTACATGGCGTCGGTGATATCGTCGGCGGGCGTCATCTACTACATTGGCGGGCGCGATTGCATGTACACTGCGATCGATACCATGGATTGTACACAATACGCGCCCATGGACGAGATCTTTGCCTTTGACACGCAGGCCACTGCTTGGAAACAGATCAACGTCCAGCCCGGCAGCATCCCGCCACCACGCAGCGGCCACACATGCATCTATGGTAAAAAAAAAAAAAAAGACAGCGGCGCTAGTTTTTGGCTCAAAATCGTGTAAATGAGATGATACTGACGCGTTTTATGAAATTTTTAGTCAATCGGACCAACGAGATCATCAGCTACGGCGGGAACAATGTGCAGGGCGGGTACATCCAATGGGGCTATGTAGCGATTTTGGATCTTTCGACGTTTTCGTGGCGGTCCACCGACATTTCCGGCAACAATGGTGCCGGTCCGCGGTCCTCGCACATCGCTGTCAATTACAATGACAAGTGGATGCTCATCGGGTTCGGCTCCAATGCCAAGAACACCCCGCTCAATGACATGTACTTTGCCAACATTGAGAACACACAAAACATGTACTGGGGCGCTCAATTCCTCACCAATGGCACGCCACCCGGCAGCCATGGCAATGGACCCAATGGCTCGGACAGCAGTTCTCTCAGCACGGGTGCCATGGCTGGCGCCATTGTCGGCGGCGTCGTCGGAGTAAGAGAAAGAAAAAAGGCGGCGCGACGCGCCCAATCGTTCGCCTTTCTCATTTTTTTTCCGTTCTTTTCTTCCCCTTTTCCCACTATTTTTCCCACAGGCCCTATTGCTGGGTGGTGCTGGCTTTTGGATTTATCGGCAATACCGCCGTGGGATCTTGTTCCATCCAGGTGCGCCGCCCACGGGCTTTAGCGAGCCCCTATTCCCTGGCGGCGAGGGCACAAACAGCGATCACGAGCTTCTTCCGTCATCGGACAAGCCAGATAGGCCACCGTTCCAAACATTTAGCCAGGACGGGTCCACGACGCTCACGTCGCAATCGTTCAACAGCCTTGCGCAAAAGCCGGACAATGCCGCGCCCACCATGGCGTCCATGACCGCCCTGGCACTCAAACCCGTGGGCGACGCCGCACACGACAATGACCACGATGCCGAAATGACCGATGCCCACGGCGAGGCCGCCGTCAAGCCCTATGGCGTGGAGTACCAACGCGACCACAGACCCATGTTTGACCCAGCGCCGCAAAAGCCATCAATTGATCACCTCTAAGTATTTATTTTGGCCCATGCTACATAGATTATTTATACGTTTCTACTCCACCTTGTAATTTTCCAACCCTTTCCCCAAATTCCCCACACGCTCGTAATTAAAAAAAACCATCAGTCATCACCTGCCCCCATCGGGGTGTGAATGGCCCCGCTTGGTTTTTAAGTTCATGCATTTTTTGCCCCGCCCCGCTTTTTTCTTTTCTTTTCTTTTCTTTTTTGTCTTTTTCAGTTGCGTCGACCGCCCACCATGTCCCTAGCGAGTAAGTTGCCTGTAGAGAGGAGCACAGTGAGTGACCCACGACGCGACGTTTGTGCTGACCAAGCGGTCCAATTCTGATATTTGAAAAGATTTGCGCAACTTGTGTGAAAACTTGCAAACCAAAGGCGTGCTGAATATCACGTCGCCAGCCCAGTATCCTCGTCGAGCCGCGGTGGTCGCCATTCTACGGTGGCACGCCACGACGCCGCCGGATGATGCGGTATTACATACGGAATCACCGTCATCCACGCCAACGCACCCGCTGGACGTCCTAAAACAATGGCAAGACACCCCAGGCCACTTGGAAATCCTGTACATCCAGCGTGCGAAGCGAAAGGGGGACGTATGGTCCGGCCAGGTGAGCAAAAAGAAACAAAAAAATCAAAGCGCACGCATTTTTCTTTGCTTTTGCATGTGATGATGGCAACGTCCCCAGTGGGCTGATCGGCTTTTAGGTGGCGTTTCCGGGCGGCAAAAACGAGCCCGAGGATACCAAGGATGTGGAGACGGCCACGCGTGAGGTCCATGAGGAAATTGGCCTGGATTTGACGGACACGACCAATTTTCTGCAATTGGGCAAATTGGATGACAAACAGGTGTACAAGGAACTGGTTGTTGTGCCTTTTGGTAAGGAGAAATGGAGCGGAAAAACCATAAAACACCCCCACCCCACATGGTGTGGGCCATTGGGGGGGGGGGAACACCGATCGGCACGCCTTATTCATCTTTTCATTGTCCCACCCACCCCCTTCTTTTGTTGCGCACAGTGTTCCTCCAAATTAGCCCCGTGACGCCACCCCTGGCCATCCAGGATTCAGAGGTTGCCGCCGTCTACTGTACGCGCTTGTCATCCAAAAACGCAATTCCGCTCTAAATAGCATGCTGACCCCCCTTTTTTCATATTCATCATCGAACAGGGATCAGTCTAAAGTACCTGCTGCACGCGGAGCTGTTCAATTTCGACCCATGGGCGCTGCGCAATCACGAGCGCCGCGAGCGATGGCCGCTAGCGTCGGAAAACAAGATCCAGGTGCCGTCGATCGTGCTACCCGTGCAAGACGAGCAAGAAATGCCGGTCATCCTGTGGGGTCTGACGCTGCGCATGTCCCAGCAACTCTTTGAATTCGCCGTCACTGATGTCGTGGCCGAAAAGTCGCGTTTGTAACACTAAATTGATTTGTATATAATAAACCCGTCCGTGGATTTTTCTGCTATGGATCGCTATGCACAAAAGGGGAGGGATTAGTGCCTAGACCTGGTATTGCGGACGCAAGGGTTCGTATTTCGGGCCTGAGGTCCGAGAAAGAACTTCCGCAATCAATAAAAACATCAATACAGGAATAAATCAGCTCAAATGGTAATTTTCTCATCAGCCACGTCATCCTTTTGGTTCATGCCGTTGTTGGTCTTGGAACCTCTCTTCTCCTCTGTTTCAATTTTGTAACCATTTGGACGCGTTTGTCAAGAGATGCTCTATAAAGAGCTGATTGCAGCCAAAAATTGGCAGCGGCTGGCCAGCCAGGCAATGCAAGCTCGCGAAACACATCGTAATGTGTATTGGCAAGCGAGAAACCCCTAGTATACTTAAGCATGCAGATGTCAAAAGTGCATTGGAAGCGTGCTACATGAAAATTAAAAAATGATCTGATTTAAGCAGCCGAGGAGAAATCGAAAAAACAGGTTCGCAGAATCACACCAAACTTGCACACAAGAAATGCTGCATGGAGAAACCATGGACAATGCCAAAACACAGTGGGATCGACCTGCAGGTTAGTGAGCCATTCGAGATTTTAGCTTAAACTTCAAACGCGGATTGCACGGGGAAAACGCGCTCATGGATCCCCGCTGACGCGTCTGCTGGCAAGAGAGACGCCAGGCGCGTGGATTTAACTAGGAACAACGCGTACAACACGAACGCTTGACGCGGTTTATCACGCGTCGAAAAACATATATGATTTTAAAACCGTGTCAAAAATGCCAAAAATCACATTTCTCAATGATCGCCATTGTCCACAGACGCATCTGCCCAGGCTCTTTCTGATGAAGTCACTTTCAAGGCGCTGCGGGCAGTCCTCGTTGAGTTTACCTTGATGTGAAAAATCGCCGCTTTTCGTGTTTTACGCATTAACCAGCCAATGGACCCCCCCGATTTTTATGGCATTTCTGTCCGTTAATGACTGTTGACTAACATGTGGTCGAATGATGTGGCAATCTGAGGACCTAAATCTCGCACTTTTTCAATTCCTCGACTGCACCCCTTGGAAAATCCCCCATTTTAAAAATGGCCATTGCGCGCGATCTAATGATCGCAGTGCCGCAAGGGCAGGTTCATAAAACGAGATAGCTTGGCACTCGCTGACAAATTAAGCATACTCGCTAGTAAATTGTAAACGGATGGACAAAAATTAAAAAAAAAAACAATAAATAACGATAATCGTGCGTTTCTCCATCGCATAGACATGTCTCGCCCTCGGCGTTAAATTTTACGCAAGAGCAATGAGCAATGCGTACTTTACACTTTCAGGTGACCCGGCATTTACATGAAGCAACATGATGATGGTGGCCAAATACGACCTTTGTCGACACCTCTTATTTTTAATATTTTGGGACTACGAATGTGACCATTTCGAGTCTTGATTGACAGTGAATCCAGGCTCAAAAGACGCATTGTAAGTGGATTTGGATGCAACCCAGGGCGCAAATTGATCTGTGGACAGCAAATTACAAAACAGAAACAATACAAAAAAACAGGACACCCGCTCTCCAGACATGATTGTAAGTTGGAATGATCATTTTAATAGATGGAGAGATGGATGAGAATGATATAAACAAAATACACATTGGAAATGAAGAAGGGGCGCGATGAAATGCAATTTTTTTTTTTTTTTAGTTGATGTGCGTGACGGCGCGGGCCATGCGCTGCTGCTTCATGGACTGGCGCTGGCGCACCTCTTCCGTCTTGAACGCCTCCTTTGTGGATTTCTTCTCCTCGCGACGATTCTATAAAAATGAAAAAAAAGAATGAGCACAAGCGTTTTTTTTAATCTGTTTTTCTGTTTTTCTTTTTTTGCCGTGTACCTTTTTGGCCTCCTTGAGTGCGAGCTTGCGCTGCTTCTTTTCCTCCTTGGACTCGAACTTTGAGCGAGCGGCGCCAAGATTGACGGGCTCCTCTTCGTCGTCGTCGTCCAACTCTTCGTCGTCGCTGGCCGCCTCGTTTTCAGCGTCTTGCTCGGCCTGGCGTCGCGGCTTGCGTTGCTTTTCGACGAGAATGGGCATGCCGGTCTTTGGGTCGATGGTGATTTTCTTGGAGGGGCCCTTGTCCGTGATAAGATGCGGGTGGTTCTCGAGATTGGAGTAGGTGCTGATGATGGACTGGCAATCCCAGGTGGCGCGCTTCTTTGGCGCGACGGGGGCGGTCCAATTGATGTCATTTGGATCCCTTGGCTTGCGCGTCGTGGCGGTTTCGGGCTTTTCTTCTTCGTTGTTGTACGTTTCGGCAATGTTCAGGGTATCAAGAGCACGACGCACCGTGTCCAGCTGCGCCGCCGACGTCTCGCCGTCCAGGCGCGCCGCCATGTGCTTGCCAAGCACCTCGTACTTGTCCAAAAACTCATCCAAGATGGACTCGAAATCGGCACGCTCCTCTAACGCCTCGCCGCCCTCGTCCTCGTCTTCCTCGTCGTCGTCATGCATGTATTCCTCCTCAATGCGGTCAAATCGGTCGTCCAGCACCTGCAGATGCTTGTTGCGGAACATGGTCGACGATGAAATCGCAGACATGCCCGTGCCCTTGGATCGCACATCGTCGCGGTCATTCTCCTCGTCGAATTCGTCGTCCGAGTCGGCTCGTCGCTGGTCGCGCTTGAATCTGTCATTTTCAAAAAAAAAAAAGTAGAAAGAGTGTCAATGCGCATGCCCTGAGCAACAAAAAAAAAAAAGGAGATCTTACTTGTTGAAAGCGGCCTGCCAGTCGTAATTCTCGGGATCGACGGGCGCATCTTCATAGACCTCCTCGATTTCTTCTTCTTCCTCTTCGCCGCTGTAGTCATTGTAATAGTCGTCCTCATCGTCATAATATTCGTCCTCGTCGGGGTCGTAGAATTCGGCCTCGGGGTCGTTCAATTGGTCGAAAAAGTCCTCGCCAAGGTCGTCTTCGACATATTCCTCGTCCTCGAGGGCTTCAAGGACCTCACGCAGGCGCGGGTCCATGTCCGGCTGCAGACCACCCTCAAGACCCGTGGTACGGTTCACCTTTTCAACCTCGACGGCCGACGGAAGCACGCCCTCGGGCAATTCGATCAGATTCGGGTTCTTTTTGCGCTCGACCTTGTTGAATAGATCCGCCGTCGACGTATCCACCTCGTTGTCACGGAATTGAAGCCCACCTTGCTTGGACTTTTCCTTTTTCGCTGACGGCGCCTCCAAAAACACAGCGTCGCGGCTCTCGCCAATCACACGCAAGTGCTGCATGTAGTCGTACTCGCCATCGTCGAAATAGATGCCGTGCAGCGCGGCCTGGCCCACGCGGCTAAAGAAAAAAAAAAGAATCAGCATGTTGCTCCAGAAACCAGAGATTTTGCGTTTTTTTTTTCTATTTACTCGTCAATTTCGTCCTGGGACAGCTTGGTCGGCCGGGCGGCAAGACGCTTCATGTCTTCGGGCGACTTGTGCTACGAGAGAAAAGCGAAAAAAAAAAAAGAATGAGAGGAATTGTCAGCAAAAAAGGGGGGCTGGTTGCTATTACCTTGATCAAGTTGGAAGGCACAACTTCTTGCAAAACGCGGGACGACGAGTCGGTGTCATTGATAAGCGGGTCACGCTGCGAGCGGTGCACCACATTAAAGTGCTTGGCCGTCTTGCGATCGATAAAACCTTTCTTGGGCATAGTAAAAAGTGTGAAAAAAAAAAGGGTGAAGAAAAAGGAAAAAGAAAAGAAAAAAGGTGCCTGCGCCGACAGAGAGAAAAGTGGCTTTTTCCTTCCCCTCATTTATAATCCCGACATGCGGTCTTTTAATGATGGAATTGTGAGCACTGGCAAAAAGGACCTGCTTGACCATTTGCACAAAAAGGCACAAGGTTGGCGCCTTGTGCACTTTGTGTGGCCAAACATGAAACAGTCAGGGGGGCACGATGCCCTTGTTCCTCTTTTCTCTGCATGATTCATGGCATTTACTGTCTTTTGGCATCTCATTTTGCATCCACGGGCTTCAATTGCGCTTCCATTGACTTCATTTTAGCCCACCCCTTTTTTGCGTTTCCTGGGTGGGTCCGGGGTTTCAATGGCGGGCTGGGCTGCATAAAAAGGCGGCAAAAAGGGGCGTTGTTAAAAAGAGAATGGGTGGTGCCAAAGGAGGCGCGTCGGGACGCCTCCGAGGCTTGCACAAGCCCGTCATGAACACCTGATGACAACACCCATTGCTTTAAAAATAAGGAGATGGACGCCCCCCTTTTCGAATTCCCTCCTCCTTCCCTTTTTTCCTTGTTTCTTATCTTTTTTTTTCTTGTTTTTGCATTTTTCATTCATCGGTAAATGGCAACCAAGGTGACATTGAGCTCACCTCCTGTGCAATTGGTGGATGATACGACTGGTATGGACGAGTATGATTTCGTTGGCGGTGGCGCAGGCGCATCGTCGTCGTCAGGGCCGAACAATGGGTATTTTGCTCTAGATGGTGGCCATCGGGCTCCGTCACCCACGTCGGCGTCGGCCAACAAGGCCAAGGCCAGCTGGAAAGTCAGTGGTCGTCCATCGCAACCGCCGCCGCAGCCTCAGCAGCCGCCAGTCCAGGCACAACAGGCACAAAAGCAACAACAACAACAACAACAGCAGCAGCAGCAGCAACAAGCGTCGTCATCGACGTCACAAGCAATTGGCTCTTCATCGGGGCAAAAGCACCCTCCAGCAGCGACAGTGGACCCCATTCTCGCGCCATTGACGCAATCGCAGACATCCACGTCCCAACAGACACGTGAACAAGCAAGAGAACAAGCAAGAGAACAAGCAAGAGAACAAGCAAGAGAGCAAGGACGAGAGCAACGACGTCATGAGCGGCGGGGCAAGAACACACGCAGGGGGACAAGCGAAGGCTCGGCTCGGATGGCGGGCATGATGCATGCACAACATCAACATCAACAACAACATCAACATAATCAACAACAGCAGCAACAGCAGATGGACTATCATTCTCGGCCTCATTATTCTCGGTCGCATGATTATCGTTCTCATGATTACTATTCGCCATTGGAGCAACAGCAGCAGCAGCAGCAACAACAACAACAACAACAACAACAACAACAACAACAAGCATCGTTGGTGGACGACGAATGGGCAGAATTCAAAGTTGCGCTGGATCAACTGCAAATGGAGCGCGATTGCGTTGCCAAGGAATACGACCAGATGCGATTTTCCATTTATCAATTGGAGCAACAGATGCGACATCGTGAATTCATGTGGCAATCGATCTATACGTCCATTTGTGACCAATTGGCCATTTTGCAGCAACAGCAGCAGGAAACAAAGCAACAACACGCCAAAAAACAACGTCATCATAGCCACCACTATGGCGTCGCGCCGCCATCGCCTCCCAATGGCCGATTTCCTCCATGGGGAGCCGATTGGCCGCAAATGACCCCATTTGCCGAATGGCCTCCACCCTTTGCCCCTCCGCCACCGCCTCCACCTCCACCGTCTATGGTCTACGACGATGAAAATGACGACAATGACGACAATACGCGTAAAAGCAGCCGCGCATCGTCGTCGAATCGCCATCGTCGGAGAAACCAGCAACAACGGCCACATCGCCGACGTAGCAAAAGTCTCCCGCACCGAAAGACCGCCACCACCCCCATGACCGACGATTCGTACCCTGCCATGGACCCAAAACAGGCTTGGTGGCACCATTATTACCTTCAACAACAACAACAACGCCTTCCCTTTTTCGGCCAATCACGCGCCCCTCCACCCCCTCCACCACAGCAACAGCCTTTTTTTAACGAAATCATGCAGAATCAGCCCATAGGCGCATGGATGATGATGATGCACCAGGCTCCACCGCGTCATCCCGAAGATGACGCGTCTTCCGAAACAGAAAGCGTGGTTTTCAGCGATTTCGACGATCGCGACGACATGGATGATGATGACGACGACGATGAAGGTTCCTTGACCAGCGATCAGCAACCAATGCCCCGGAAACCACCTCGATACGCGCGTCATCGCCATCAACCTCAACACCAACCACACCAACAATCACAACAACCACATCCGCGTCGTCCCTTTCGTCATGCCCCGCCGCCAATGATGAATCCACCGCCCGCACCACGCCACCCGCACCCGCCACCAATGCCATCACATCACCATCATCACCAATTGCCTCCTCCACCTCGCATGCCAGGCGCCATGCCAGGCGCCATGCCGCCCATGATGCCTCCACCCTTTATGGATATGTCCCCCGCAGCTGCAGCACTCCATCACCACCACCATCAACAGCAACAACAGCAGCAACAGCAACAACAACAGCAGCAGCAACAACAGCAACAGCAATTGGCAGCAGCCGCCGCCGCCGCCGCTGTCGCACAGGGCTCGCATCCAGGCACACCGCTGTTTGCCGGCATGCCTCCACCCCCTGGCGCGGCAGCCATGCAACAGGCTGCCGCACGTGGACCACAACACGCCCAAAACCCTGCAAACGCGTCGTTCGCCCCAGACACGCCGACAGACATGCAATCACCTGCTGCATTCGGCCACTCAGCACCGCCAAACGATATGGATCCCGCCGCCGCAGCCATGTTCCATCACCAGCGCCTCTCAAAGCACCTCGGACAAGACCACCCCATGCACGCCGCAAACATGGCACGATGGGCAACAACACGCACGGATCGCACCATCTAGCCTCAAATTTTGATAAAAATCGCATCGACCGCATCGTCAGGCACCCATTGCCAAGGAATTGAACTTTTTTTTGAAATGAAGCGTAAACGCAAAGAATGGACTGTAATGGGAATCCCGCGCCAATTTTGAAAAAAGTACCTTTTTAACAAATAAATCGGATTCATCTGTGATTTTGCATGCAACCATGCTTACATTTGCGAGGTGCAAGAGAATCGAAATTGACCATTTTACAAAAATATGCTTTTTTGGCACAAACTTATCGAAAGCGCCACGGAACACGGGCAACATTGACTTGCCTTGCCCACGATTGCTTGAAGCATATGGAGTCAAACTTACCACAAATGTTTTGGTACTCCAAGAGATCCGTGTCGCGCGAATAAAACGATCGATCGATTACGTGCTTCAATGTGCATTTTCCGAAATGAGTGTATTTTTGGTGTAAATTGATCGTTTGTCCATGCTTTTACAACCGGCAGAGCTATTTTCTCTCTGAGTCGCTCGTGCCATGCATTCTCGTTTGAATGAGCCTACTTGTGATGCTCTGTGGCCGCTGGATGACGTGCAATGCCCATTTTCAAAAATCACGATTTTTCCCAGGGGTGCAGTCGTGGACTTGAAAATGGCGAAACCAGAATCCTCAGATCGCCACACCATTCAACCACATGGGTAAACGGCCCTCATTCACCGACGAAAACGAGAAAAAATCGAGGGGTCCATTGGCCAGTTTCCGCGTAAAATGCGTTTGAGGTGATATTTTCGACGCAAGGTCAACTCGATGAAAAGTGCTTGGATCTATGAGAAACACACACCATCAAAAAGAGTGTGGCTCGCTGCGTACGTAGACACTGGTGATCAATGAAAAAAGTGATTTCATTGGCCCTTTTGACGCGGGTTTAAAAGAATAGGCAATCTTCGACGCGTGTTTAACCGCGTCAGACGTCGATTCCCTCGCGCGTGTTTCTAATCAAATCCATGCACTTGGCGTCCCTCTTGCTGATGGACGCGTCTGCATGGCTTGATGGATGCGTTTTTCCAGAGCGATTCGCCGTTGAAATTAAATCTAAAATGGCTCATTGCTCGTCAACCAGCAGGTTGATCTCACTCTTTTTTGGCGCTTCTTGTGGTTTCTCCGTGCCCTTTTTATTGCTGGAGAGTTTGGCGGAAATCTGGAGACCTGAATTTTCAAAGTTTGGTTTGGGAGCTGGTCAGGTCAAATTTTGATTTGCTGGTGGCTTGCCTTTAACTGCCCTGACAGCTGCAACTTGAGTCCCATAGGGTCTTCGTACGCGCTCTTTCCCATTTTGGACGCGTTCTCTGGGCGTTACAATAACCGGTTGACGAGTTTCAGGTGGATGACAGGCAAAAATGCTTATTTTAATAAGATCTTTGCCATAGACTAGTCCAAGTGGCCCCAAACTTTGCAACAGGAATCGGAAAGTCTCGATGATGCCAAGTTCTCTAGGGCGACCTGTGGAGTAACCCAATTGTTTACATTTGAAATTTGCAATTTGAGCGATTTGAATGATTTTCTTGTCTCATGACCGATTTCCTCTGATTTACCAAAGCCAAGCGTTTAGCGCCTCATTTCGCGTCAGCCATGCCCAATCTCAGTGTCAAGTTGGACGCGATTCGATTGTGTCTGTTTGCGAATTTGGAGGCGAAACACGTGGTTTTGGTAATTTGTGCGTGTTTCTGGCGGCCACGGGGCCGCAGCAAAGGGTGTGGCTGACGCTCGTGCCTCGCAAACCCTACGACACGTCCTCCGCTGTGAGAAAACAGCCATCTGCAGCGGGGGTGATGCGCCGATTTCGCACGATTTGTTTCCTGATCCCTACAAACGACGCGTTAAACCCCATGTTCCACGCGTCACGGGCGTTTAAATAAAAGCACGACATTTCGACCGTCGCGTCGATTTCAGGAAAGAACAAATAGGAATCATGCGGGCTTTTATTGGTGCAGCAAACGAGAGGGTATATCAATGGCGCGCTAATTTTGCGCTAAAAATCGAGCATCAGCTGTGCGAGAATCTTTTGAAGGTGGACGACTTGCAACGAGGACTCGTCGTCGTCTTTTTTAGCCTCGTCAGCGGCGCGACAGATGGCCTCTATCATGAGATGACACGGATGAGACGCGTCATTTTTTTTCGTTTTTCGCGTTACCTTGGGTGAACAAGCGTGCGAATTCGCCTGCGAGCTGGATGGCCTGCGTATTTGCTGGTCGGAAAGGTGCGTATTAGCGGGGTAGCAGTCGTGGCCATGTTTTTTGGCTTACCTTTGGTGCGTTCGTCCTTGTAAGCCGATTTGAGCACATGCGTGACGGTTTCCTAAAAGCAAGCTGCGTCAGCAACGCGTATCCAAATGGCCAAAAAGCACCAATATACCGATGCAAAGGTGGCCGGGTTGTCCATGGCGAAAAACAGAAAGGCAATGGGAAGAAAAAAAGGCAGCGGATGGAGGAGCGAGCGGCGCCACCTTTTTTTTATTTTAATTTTCGAGCAGAATTGGGCAGGGGGAAGAAAATAAGAGGGCATTGGAGAGGGTGTAATCAAGAATGAGGGGAAGGGGGTATGGGGGACTGAAAAAAAAAGTGTGTAGATAATAGTAAAATAAGAGAGAGGACAGCGACATGGGGCGTAGTTTTGGCTTAACAGGCGCAGCTGGATGCGCTGCCTTGGTTAGCAGGCTGCGTCAATTCGACGCGGCCAGCACCGCCTTGACGATTGGCGCCGCTGCGGCTCGACAAGATGTATTCCAAGGGGATCTTCTCGGCTAAAAACATGCAAATTGAACAAAAAAAAAAATGAAAAAAATGAGATTCCAGTGGCGTCCATGTGCCATTTCTGTTTGCTTACCAATAGCGGCAAACACATCATCGACCTTGTCAGCGGTCTTGGCACTCGTCTCAAAAAAGAGAAGGTCGGCCTCGTCCGCATACGCCTTGGCGTCCTCGGTAGCGACCTGTCGCTCGGATTCATCTTCCGTCACGAGATCCAGCTTGTTGCCCACAAGCGCAATGACAATGTCCTGGTTCGCCTGGCGTTGCAGTTCCTTGACCCACGATTTGGCCTTGTCCAATGTCGCCTGAAAAAAAAAAGCAAGATGTCAGGGCCAATTGCCCTTTCCCCCCCTTTTTTTTTTTTTTTTGGGTATCCCCTTGCATCTCCCCCGGTCCCCCGCTCTCCTTACAGCCTTGGTGATATCATATACGACGACGGCCGCCTGCGCACAGCGATAATACATGGGCGCAAGCGAGTGGAAACGCTCTTGGCCGGCCGTGTCCCAAATCTCGAATTTGATTGTGCGGTCGTTCAAGTGGCACTTTTGCGTCAAAAAGGCGGCTATGATAAAATAAAAAGGGCATCGATTGGCATCAAAACTAGCACCAAATGCATCATAATCATCCAAAACATGGAAAATGAACGTACCTCCAATGGTGGGCTCCCTGTTTTCCGAGAATTCGCGGTTGACAAAGCGCAAAACAAGGCTGGACTTGCCGACAGCAGACTCGCCTGAACGAGAAAAGGGGAAAAAAGGATGAGGTTTCGAATGAAACAACGGAATACGGCGTTTTTACCGAGCAAAACGAGCTTGACATTGGTAGCCTTGTTATTATTGGGCAAGGCGGCAGGGCTGTTGGCTTGTTCGTTGGACATGGATGAGAAAATAAGTAGGTGTGTGTGTCTTGGCAACGGACAAAAGGGTTGAAAAAAAAAAAGTTGAGAGATTGAAAGAGAAAGGATGAGTGAAACCCCAGCGTCGGACTTGTTTTTGTTATTTTTTTTTTTTTTTTTTTTTTTTTTTGTCAGGGCTGGGTTTTCTCGCTCTCGCGTGTTTTGGCCATTGAAGCGTGTCCGGCTCTTTTTTTTCCTCTTTTTTTTTCCTCTTCCTTTTCCTCTTGCTCTTTTTTATTCTTTTTTCACTTTTTTTATTTTTCTTTTCCTCTTGACCTCATGAGCGAACAAATCACCGTCTACAAGGCGACGTATTCGCATGTACCGGTGTATGAGATCACGGTCAAGGACGTGTCCATCATGCGCCGACGCGAGGACGACTACATCAATGCGACGCAAATCTTGAAAGTGGCCGCCTTTGGCAAGGCGCAACGCACACGTATTCTTGAGAGAGAGGTGCAAGTGGGTTTGCACGAGAAGATCCAGGGAGGTTATGGCAAATATCAAGGTAAGAATTAGCTTTCTCCAACCATGGGAAACAAAAGTGAGCGGCTCCATTGACTCTTTTATTTTATATCCGTTTCATATAGGCACATGGATTCCTATAGACCGTGCCAAGGAGCTATGTCGACGTTACGATGTATACGACACGCTTTCGCCGCTTCTTTTATTCACGCCTGGACCGACAAGTCCTCCGCCTGCGCCCAAACACGCCATCACACACCACACCAAACCACGGATGCCCAAAAAGCCAAAGATGACGGCTGGAAAGCCGTTTGCGCTTGCCGCCGTGGCACCCCAGCATCTTCCGCCGCATCACGCGCCCCCGCCACATGTCCCGCACGGCTATGTTCATCCGTACCACTACCAACAGGCCAACGGACGCCCACTCATCGGCCACAAGGCTCCGCCAGGCGCTCAATTCGCCTATCCGCCACACATGATGGCCTTTCCGCCGCACCATCCGCACCATCCGCCTCCGCCACACATGCATCATCCGCAGCAACAGCCACCTCATGGCCACCCAATGGCCCCACCCATGGCACACCTTCAACATCCACATCTTGCCGCACCAACACCTTCTTCGTCCGCCTCCTCTTCCGCACAACCCGCCACAGATGATCCTGCTGCTGCTGCTGCGGCGGCTTCTGCTTCTGCCGCGGCTTCTGCTGCCGCTGCCGCTGCCGCGTCGGCCACACCCGATCCACCCACGACCGAGGCTTCAGCACGCTACGACGACGCGTCGGAACAATATGACAGCAGTTACGAATCCGATGAGCCGTATGAAAGCCAATTGCTGCGTCACTTCATCTCGGGCGATCCACGCGTGCCAAGCTTGCTCATGCATCCGCCACCCGATCTCGATTTCAACGTCATCATCGACGACGAGGGCCACACAAGCTTGCATTGGGCTGCCGCCATGGGCCACCTGAAAATTGTCAAATTGCTACTGCACCACGGCGCAGACGTGTCGCGTGTCAATTACAAGGGCCAGACCGCATTGATCCGCGCCGTCCTGTTCACCAACAATTTCGAAAGGCGCTGCTTCCCGCACATGCTCGAGATGCTGCGCAAAACCATCTTCAACATTGACAAAAAGGACCAAACCGTCTTCCACCACATCGCATCTACCGCAGGCTGGAAGGGCAAGGTCCATGCCTCGCGCTACTACATGGACTGCCTCATGGAGCGCATCCGCGCCACAAACAAGGACGATCTCGTGCAAATCCTCAATGTCCAGGACGTGTACGGCGACACAGCACTCACCATCGCCTCACGCATCGGAAACAAAAAGCTCGTGAGGCTCCTCGTCGAGGCCGGCGCCAACCCACAGCTCGTCAATGAGGAAGGAAAGACGTCCCAGGACTATATTCTCGAAATGGACGGCTATTACCAATCGCTTGGCCACCAGCCGGGACCTGATGAAGACACACGGAAACGTGCACGCCAGCGCGTCGACGACGTCCTGTTGGCAGAAGCCAATGCTGACCAAGACACTGCCAATTCGACCGCCAAGGCCGAAAATGCCGAAACAGTGGAAAATGCTGCTGAAAATGCTGGAAAAGAGTCGTCGCAGCCGCCATCAACAACAGCAACAGCATCAACAGCACCAACACTGTCGTCGCGATGGGCCGTGCCAGGCCCGACGTTGCGTGATCACTCCAAGATCGTCGAGGAATGCATCTACAGCTTTGAACGCGACCAGGAGCACAAGGATCAGCTGCTACGCGAGTTGACATCCGAGGTCCAGATGGTGAAGAAGCGATTGGAGATCACCGTCAGCACACTCAATCGCCTGTCATACGACAAGCGCTCCATGGACGAGATTTCCGCACAGGCAGACACCATGCAGCACCAATTGCACCAGCTGCTCGAGTACACGCAGCAAAAACAGCTGCTGCGCCTAGTCCAGCAACACGTCGACCGCCCCGACGCATTTTTACATACGCTCAAGGAAGACACCGTCGGCCAGGAGGGCGAAGAAAAGCAAGGTGAGCCCATGGACACCTCATCCGACGACGAAAAGGAGAAAAAAACCCCATTGTCGGTCATTGTGCCCAACGACAAGGCCGCGTCGCCCAGCCTCAAGCGCCGCGTCCAGGAGATCCTCGACGAGAGCAATCTCGACGACCTCACACACCAATGGAAAGACCTGCGCGACACACGCCGTGCCATGATCCAACAGGTCGTCCAGCTGCAGCGCCAGATGCCAAACAAGCGGTACCAGGACTACAAGCGCCTCATCTCCATGTGCTGCAACGTCAACTACGAAAACGTCGATGTCATGCTCTCGCCGCTCCTCGCCTCCTTTGAACAGAGCGAAATCGACCAGCGCAACAAAGACCAGCAGGACCAGCAGCTGCAGGCCATCGTCTAGTCCTCTTTCACAATCTTTTTTTTATCTTTATCGCACCTTTTTTATCTTTTTTTTTTTTTCTCCACACACACGCTCCCTTTCAACATTCCTCTTTAGCGAATCCCCCTCCCCCCGCTGATTACACCCCGTACTTTTTTTTTTTTACTTGTGTCCCTCGCATTAATAAAAAAAACTTCATTGCCTATGCCAATGGTTGCTCGGAACGTGCGTCGCTCTTCACCCGACGCGTCATAATAAGATAATATGTATGATAGCGCGTCGGAAAGTCGTGAATATGATATGATGACTGCGGCTCAATGAGTGGATTAGCAACTTTTTGGAAAGTCATATGATATCATGCATAGGCGCCGTCATCGGCTCCATCCAATGCGCCATGGAGACTGGCCACTGTTGTTTCCACACGAAAAAAAGCCACAAATACAGTATTACTGTTGGCAGCCAGGCGGAGCGAGGACCGAAACTTTGAACCATGCAAATCATTAGGCAAATAAACATTTTTCGTGTAATTTTCAATCTGTGCATCTATCATATCATAGCCATGGTGCACATGATGTAATGGAAAAGCAAATGTTGAAGTCCAAAGAACAGCCGAACGGATGAACGCGTCCTTGTTTGTGTGAAATTGACGTTTTTTTTCTTTTTTGTGGAGGAACGAGGAAGACACAACGCCACTTTTAATACTCGTAACATTGTTTCAATCACTGCCATGTGCATGAATAATCGAAACATTCTTCTCTGGAGCCACGAAGGCCGCATGAGACTAGTGGAATTAAAAGACTCGTGGGCGATTATGAAGGCGTAAGATTTCTCTCTTTTTTTTCGGACATGCGAATGAAATGATATTTAAAATGTGGGTTTCTATTGATGCGACAAGATGCTACAAAGGGAGTAGATAAAAAAAAAAAAAGAGAATACAAAGGATGGGAGTGGGGATGATTTACAAGAAAAAAAAAAGCAAAAAGGGGGGATCAAATGCATTTTACTTGCCAATAATCTCGTTGACGTCGAGATCGTACCAGCCAAAGAGTCGGCCGAGCTCCTCGATGGACTTGCGGCGAGTTTCCTTGATGAAAATGAAGAAGAAGATGAAGACGACAAAGGTGATGCCGGCAAAGATGAGGAAGACATAGGGGCCGCAGGCTTGTTGCAAGGTGGGGAAGATGAGACCAATGATGAAGTTGCAGAGCCAGTTGATAGCGAGCGCGATGGAGCTCATGGTGCCGACGGCGTACGACGGGAAGACTTCGCTTGTGATGACAAAGGGAATGACACCGAGACCAATGGCATACGAGGCGACAAACATCATGACACAGACGACTTGGAGCGGCGAAATGGCATATTTGAGACCGATGGTCATCAAGACACTAAAGATACACATGCCGGCGGCCGAGATGAGCAGCAGCATCTTGCGGCCAAGACGGTCAATCAGGCCCAGAGAAATGACGGTCAACACCACGTTCAGGGCCGCGACACCGACGGTCACATATTGAGCCTGGTCGCCAAAGGAGGTTTGGAAGATGCTCGTCGAGTAATACATGATGGCGTTGATACCGGTCAATTGGCCAGCCATGTGCACAATCATCATCTTGATCAACAGGCTGCGCAACACAGGCACAGACAGCAATTGCTTGATGGAGATGCTCTTGTTGGCCGCCACGGGCGCCGCACCAGCGTCCATGCCCGTGACAGAGTCGTGCTCGTCGCCACCTTGCTCTTGCTTCTTCTTGGACGCATCCACATCATAGCCTTGGATCAGCGACACCAACATGTCGTTGAATTCATCTTCAATGTCGCCATTGCGCACGCGCAACAGCTCGGCGCGCGCCTCGTCGACGCGGTTCTTCAGGATCAACCAGCGAGGGGAGCGAGGCAAAAAGGGAAGGGCAACCATCTGGATGATCGCAGGGCCAACCGTCATCACGCACACCACGCGCCAGCCCCAGGACGACGACAGACCAAGGCCAATGCACTCAATGAGCAGAATACCAACAGTGACAAACAATTGAAGCAGCGTTCCCAGCGCACCGCGGTGGTTGGGGGGCGAAATCTCGGTAATATACAAGGAAACAACGACGGTCATGAAGCCGGCGCCAATACCACAAAAGATGCGGCCAATCGCGAATTGCGCGCTCGTCGTCGACGTTGACAAGAGAACGGCACCAATGAAGAACGTCACATTCATCATGAGCATGCTGTCACGGCGACCAAACTTGCTCGCAAGAGAGCCCGACATCATGGCGCCAATCAGACCCCCGACGGCAAACATACCCGTGGCAACACCCCTATAAATGATTAAACAAAAATGTCAGTCATTGGATGTGTCTTTTTTTTTTTTTTTGTCCATTTCATACCAGATCCACGAGTCCATGGGGATACACTCGGGCAAGCTCGAGTTCGGATAATAAGTGACAACGCCCTCGGGCACACCAGGGCACGATTTGACATAATCACCGGGAATGTTGAGTGCGCTGGTGTTGAAACCATTGTTCATTGCACCAAGCGACGCAATGCACGCGCAAAAAATGACAAATGGCCTCAGGGCCGCCGTGCGAGAGTCAATGCCGGTCATGATATATGATAAAAATAAAAAATAAAAATAAAAAAAAGAGGGGAAAGAAAGAGAAAAAAAATTGGGGATGCCTCCACCCCCCTCTTTGAAAAAAAAAAGTGTCGCGGCTTCAATGCCGCGAGACAAATCCCCCCATTCGGCCAGCGCTGTTTAGCCTTTGCCCTTTTTTCCAAGGCACGGTTCAACGTCATTCAACTTTTTTCCAGATGTGGCCATCCAATGAGAGAGCAATGGGACTCGATGACTCGGGGACATGTAAAAAAAAATGGCCTTAAGCAAAGGGCAAAAGTGGGAAAAACAAGGTTGCATGAAAAAGTAAAAAAGTATTCACGCACGTCGCCTATTTGCTTCTCAGGAGCGTAGGTGACGGCAAGGATGGAGTTTTTTTTTGTTTTTCCTCGGCTTCCCCTCTTCCCCTCTTTACCCCACGTTGCCATTGTTTCTCCTGTCGCTTTGTCTTACAGTGCTTCTCCATGATCAGATGCAAAGGTGGGGGTGACGAGGGTGGCAGGGGGGCGCGCACGTCGAGATTATCTTGGCGGCCATCACCTCTAGCGTCCCTGAAGAGAGCGAGCGGTGCCTTAAACACGCACTGATTGATTGCGTGATAAAGCCAACTCAGAAAAAAAATTTCAAGGCGTTCTGACCTTCTGGCCAGCAACTTGACCAATCCCCAACATGCAAAAAAAAAAAAAAGGGCCAAGCAGAATTGCTTTTTTTTTCTTTGCAACAACACGTCCATGTGCTTGGATGACGACGTGGTCTTGACCATGATCATTGACGAAAACGGGAGGGCCGTTTTTTTTCTCGTTATTTTTATGCATGCATGGGTTGCATGTGCGCACCTGATCCAGCTGTCAAAGGAAATTCCCGGGAAAATCTGGGCAACAGCTGAAAAAATGGTAATGAGCGGCCCTGGTTTGGCAATTGACACGCCGATGGACCTAACCTTGTTTTGTTTCATTTGGCGTGCACGGAGTTCATCCGACAAGCCCGCCAAAATGAAAGCCGCCAGCATCAGCACGTTCTTATCAGTCGCTAAATCAGCTAAAAGTGACAAACAGAATTCCTGTATTTGGAAACCTCAGAAAAAAAAGGGGTGAAGCAGAACGCATTGCTTTTTGATTATTGTCCAGCCATTGGTTCGCGGAAAGCCTAGCCCTTTGCACCGTCTGCATGGTCGCCCCAGCGAGTCGGTGCAATGCGCTCATCGGTCGCACCATGATCACCGCGCGTCGGACGAGAAACACAACAAAGAGCAACAACAACAAAAAAAAAAAAAAGTGCCATGACGGCACTCGTCCAATTGTTGTTGCGTAGCACGCGGCACGATGATGATTTTTTTGGTCGACCACGTGCACCCTATGGTGAGACATCCGTGTCAGTCTGTCATCATCATGCATCCACCAGGCTAAGCACCCCCTTTATCCCGAGGAGCTCTCGGGCCGCGAATGCAGCCAATTGGCAATGACACGGCAACCCAATCCCGCCAAAGAGCCTGTCAAAAAAAGAGACGTCGTTTTCCTTTGGGATGAAAAAAGGTATCGTGTAAACTTTAGTATAGGTACAATGAGATGAAGGACAAAGAAGTGCGAGAAAGAGCATGCAAAAAGGGCAGAGTGCAAGACTAAAAACTAGAGAAAGAGACTGAAAAAAAAAGATGCGATCTAGAAATCAGCAAAGGGATCAATTGGCGAGCGAGCCGGTGAATCCCAGTCATCTTCGTCGTCGGTGCCGTGGATGGAGCCATAAGGGGTATTGGGCTCCGAGTAATTGATGAAGCAAGAGCTGTCTCCAGGGGATGTGATGTCTGGGATGTAAGGCGGTTTGACGTGGCGGTCTTGGACCTTTTCAAAGTCGAGTTTGACAAAAAAGCGATGATCCTTGATGTCCTGGACGCCATTGGGCAGATTGCCGTACCTCTTGTCGGGGTCTGTCTCGAGCAGGTGCTTCAGGAGGTCGACGAGCTCTTCCGATTGGTATAACTGGTAGCGAACATTGCCCTGGAGGATCTTCTCGTACATATCAACGGGATTGTCCGCGTGGAACGGCGCCTTGCCCACGGTCAATTCGTAGATCAGCACGCCAAACGACCACCAGTCGACGGCTGTCCCATAGCCCGTCGCACGGATAATCTCGGGCGCCACATAATCAGGTGTGCCGCACACCGTCGTGCATTGCGCGTCGTCATCCAATCGCTTGGCAAAGCCAAAGTCTGCGAGCTTGACGTGCCCGTGTGCGTCCAGCAAAATGTTCTCGGGCTTGATGTCCCGGTACACAATGCGAAAGGAGTGCAAATAGTCAATAGCAAGCATCACCTCCGCGGCATAAAAGCGCGCTGCGGGCTCGGAAAAGCGCTAAAGTGGATTTTAAAAAGAGTGAGCGCCCTGGTTTTTTTTTTTTCGACGAATTGCTCCTTTGCCCCACTTATCATTTGTTTTTTCTAAGTACAAATGGCTTGATTTTGCCCTCATTTTGTCCCCAATTTTGACAAATTTACCTTGTTGCGCCGCAGTAAGCGGAAAAGTTCGCCGCCGGGGACATAATCCATGACGAAAAAGACGGATTGGTCGTCCTGGAAGGTATCGTGAAGCTTGACGACAAAAGGGTGATCGATGGCGCGCAGAATGGCGCGTTCGTTGTTTGCAGAGTCGATTTGGCGCTGTGTGACGAGCTTGCGCTTAATGAGAGCCTTGATGGCGTAAAAGCGGCCATCCAGGTGGCTCTGTGCGAGATGCACGCGCCCAAACATGCCGCGACCCACCATCTTTTCCACGGAGAAATCCTGCAACGACAATTTGCCCTCCTTTTGGCCAAGTCCCTGCCCGCACGCCGCCGGCGTCATTGCCATTTGCTGCAGCTTCTTGCGCAGGTCACGGGTCGCAAATGACCGCCGCGGAGACGGGCTTTGCAGACTGCTCTTCCTCCGCGGCGACGACGGCGAAGACGACGAACAAGGTGATAAAGGACGAACCAATGTTTCAACGCCTTTAAAACAAAAAAGAACACAATGTGAGCTGCTAAAAGACGAAAAAGGGCGAAAAAAGGCAAAGAAGAAAGGACAGAGACAGCGTTCGTTCTTGTGTTCCGAGGAAAGAGGGGAGAAACAAAAAAAAAAAGGGGCAGTTTTACTCTGATCAGCCGCCTCCAGGATCGTGATACTGGGTGCGATGGGCGTCGGCGCAACAATATCACCAGAAGAAGACGCAAGCATAGACAAGTGAGTAGAGCACGACGAGTCTCGGGTCATCAAAACTAAGGAAATAAAACAAAAAATCGTAAAGAAAAGGGGAGAGAATCAAAACAATGGAAAATCTCAATATACCACCTGATCTGAGCGGACTTTTTCAGCAAAAGCATGATCCCGCGCTGTACATTTGGCTTCCCATTGGCCCCACTGCCCCACAGTCGGGAAACCTGTTCAACAAGCTTTAAAAGGCTGCGCCCCTCCGTTCTCACCGCCCTGAGCGTTGCACGCAAACCTAAACACAAGGGTGGCAATGCGCAAATTGTGAGGAAGAAAAAAAAAAAAGACCAAGAAGCAATGCCTTTTTTCCTTTGTCCATACAATTCGATTTCAATTGCTAAACATCCGTCGTCCAAGCCGAAATTTGTTCTGCCGACCGATCGCTTTGAAAGTGATGCACCGGCTGCAGAGGCGGTAGCACTGGAGCGCGTGTAAAATTTCAAACCATTGGCCATTTGGACCCGATAATACTTGCTAAAAACGCGATTTTGGGGATATTGCAAGGATTGCAAAGCGAGTTTACCTTTTTACTCTAAATGTATGGAGCCACGAGCTCTTTTGATCAGAATGACAAGTGTGAATCTAGCAGTCGCTCTCGCGAGACGCATCTGCTTTAAAAAATGATTTTAAAGCCGCTTTTTTCGTCTGTTTTACTTTGTTACCCAGACACTTTTTTTCCCAGCTGCTCCAAAATGAAAAACTAAACTGTCTAGATGAAGCGTGACAAGTTGAGCTGATTTAATTACCACGTTTTACTCGAGAGATGCTACGGAACGTGGGTTTGGCACACGCAAATAAATTGAAGTGTAATTTTATTCAAGTCCAACAAAGCAATTTCTTTTTATTGCATTGATAATGATTAGCAGACGCCCAAAAATATATGCAGCAAGTTTGACATGATTCGGCTCTAGCAATAAATGGACAATGCGTCAAAATGCATTTAAAAACGACAATTCGCGATTTTTTTTGGCGTTGCAGGACAATTCAAGGTCCAAGAAACACCATAGTTCAAAGCTCTTCTTGCGTCGTACGTCAAATGATCAAGCGCCGGTGCCATTTAAAGTAACTTGTGAAGAGATGCTTATTGACCGCCCATTTTCAGGGAAAATCAACTATTTCACTCCCAGCCAGGCATTGCGACGCCCCAAGACGCATCTTGATGATAAATTGTATCCCAGAAACCCTTGGAGGGACGCGCTTTGCATTTGTTGCCTGCCATTTGGATATGCTAGACCGGATTCAAAATTTAGACGTGGCAAGGCTCCAAAACCAAAATTGAAAAAATGGGTTCGCAGAATCATGCCAAACTAGCACACAAGTGGAACTTGCTTGCAGAAACAACCAAAAACACCAAAAAAGAGTGAGACCAATCTGTTGGTTGTCGAGCAATTCGCGATTTTATATTTAATTTTAAAAGCGAATTGCACGGGGTAACTCACTCATAGGGCTGCGCTGACGCGTCCTGTAGCAAGAGACATGCCAGGTGCATGAATCTTATTGCAGCAGGCGCGTGTTACTCGAAGACTGACGCGGTTAACGACGCGTCGAAAACTACCTATGATGTTCAAACCGTGTCAAAAACGACAAAAAAGATGACTTTTTCACAGATCACCAATATCCACGTATGCAGCGAGCCACGTTCTTTCTGATGATGTTTATTTCGTCGAGAAACAGGTAATTTTCAATGAGATGACCTTGAGCCGAAAATAAGACCGAAAACGCGTTTTGCGCCGAAACTAGCCCATGGACTCCTGGCTTTATCTCGTTTTCCTCGGTAAATGAAAGTCGCTTACCATGTGGTTGAATGGAGCGGCGATCTGAGGACCTTGGTTTTCCATTTTTTAACTCCATGACTGGACCCCTTGGAAAATTCGCCAGTTTTGAAAATCGTCATTGCATGCCATCCAGTGGCCCTAGCGACCCAAGAATGAGCTCATTTGAACGCGAAAACATTGAATTCGTTGCTATAAAGCGTAAACATGCTTTCAGGTTGTAAATGCCATTGACGAACGGTCAAAACACGTAAAAAACACTCCAATAGCGCGATTAATAATTCTTCCATCGATGATGAACCAGTTGCATTGCTCCACACGTGACTAATAAGCACCCATATCATTCTGATATAATAATAAAAGTGCATGTTAGGCCAAGCATTTTGTAGCAAATGAGGCACCAAAACTGCTAAGTGCCGACAATTCAAGATTACTAAAGCTAGAGTGATTCGAATGCTTGGACAAAGAGCTCGTTCGAACCGCGCAAGCAATTTGAAACTACCGAGCAGCATTTGATGCTCGATTAAAAAAATGTCATGCTCACGTTTTTGATATTTTTCGCGTTTTGGTCCCATTTAGTCACAAAATGTTAACGAACTGTCCCGGAAAATAGGGTGATTTTTAATGCGCTAAAAGTAAAAGGGACGTACAGGTCATTGTATTTGATCAAATTCTTGTTGTATTTGTACATTTTTCTAGTAATCACATGATATGTTCAATTCATCAAGGTGACATTAAAATGTCGCTGTAACAACCAGCTGTATAACTTGTCTGTTCCAGCCATTGGCTCGAAAAACTTGTGCCATTCAATGGCCAGTTCGTCCACGTATTTGATTGCGCCGGCCTAGATCAAGTGGGGGATCAAGTCATGTTCGGCGCCTTCGGCATCCATTTTTACAATCACGTAGTCCTCAATGCTGTAAGTTTCCATCAGGAGCCGAGCGAGATTGTACGATTTAGCGGCCACATTTGTCAAGTTGCTATGGACAATATCGGGATGAATCTTGTGAGAGAGCTGCCCCCAAAACTTTTGTGCTTGTTGACCGTGTCGAGATAGAATTTCGCAGTGCCGTCCTACGTGTTAATCACAGACTCGGTCATCAAGTGCAGTCGATGCTGTTTTTTGCCGATGGAGTCTGCAAGCTTGCGCAATAATGGCTCGTTAAAAACAGGCCAGCCTTCAAATGCCAAATGTCCTAGCAGCCGTCTTTGCCGCGTTGGCTTAACGTGCCGCCACCGAGCGCGTCTCCTCCATAGAAGGCTTCCGGCGTGGCGGTCGGTCACGATGGACTAAAACTAGCATCATCAATAGCGATCAGTAGCGTAGCTACAATCGCCAAGACCAAAACATGCTTTTGAGCTGGTACAATGGTCATATTGCTCGTCAATAAAACAAAGAGTGCCGCTCGGTCTCAATACTAGAACGGTCTGACGCGCCTTTTATACAAGTGAAAGCCAAGGAATCGGAAACGCAGAGGAATTGAGGCCGATTTATGCGCGTGCACGCGTTGTGACGCGGTGCTGGGCGGAGCGGAGAAAATAACATTCTGCACGGAATGGGTCGTGAAAAATGAGCGCCTCGATCATGGTAAAAAAAGTCATTTTGTCAATGATTGCCCCTTTTTTCCATAGAGGCACCTCCTTTCCATGCTTAAAGTGTATAAAGCATTGGTTTTCCATTTTTGTTGGGGTGAAATTGTGAGCATAAAAACAGCCCATTATCGTGCGACGTGATATTTTTCGAATCACAGACGGATTACGCAGCTTTTGTACGCGACATTGCCAAAGGTGTGTCAAGCGCGTCAAAAGCGTGTTAAACACGTGCCAAGGGACGCGTCAAACGCACCATTAAAGAGCAAAGCGCTCCAGGATGGCAAAAAAATTAAGAATAAGATGAACCAATAAAGCAAAAGGGTGGGCTCTAATCAATACGACGAGGATGGTCTTTTATTCATAATTATGTACAAAGGGGGGGGTAGGGGAATGGGAAGAGTTATTGCTTGATGAGATCGGCAGATTCGCCCACGATCATTTTCTCGACCTGTGTGTCATCGGCGACGGCGGCCAGACGCGATGACTGTTGGTGCTGTTGATTGATGACTAGGGAGCGGTGCGGGGCAGCGTGCGGCTGCATCATCTTTTTGCCCTGGATGGGATGCTTGTAGAAGCAATTGGGGCGGGAGCACGCACCATCGAATCTGCACACGACATCGGCCGGGTTGTCATTGTCCTTGGGATGCAGGTAGTAGCAATCGGGACGAAGGCACTTGTCGCCGAAATTGCAAGGGATGGGGATGCGCTTGGGGCCAGTTGGGACGGCGGGCGCGGCGGGGACGGGTGGATGGAAAAAGGGGCAATTGTCGTTGGTGCAATGAGGGAAGAAGCGACACGGGATGGTGCGCTCCGTGCCATTGGGCTCTCTTGGCACCGATTGAGGCTGCTGATACTGCTGGGCAAGCTGCGGCATGTGGCCAGGGCGGATCGCAGGATGCAAAAACAAGCATTCGTTGTCCTTTTTCGGGCAATTGGGGAAATCACTATTAAAGAATAAAAAAAAATGAGAGTTCAGATCATTGGAAAGCCAATTGGGAGTGAAAAAAGGGAAAAAAGAGAAAGAAGGAACAGGTTTTGCTTACGGGCAGAGGGTGGTGGGATGGGCAAAAGTGCATTGATCACCCTGATTGCATGCTGGCCAATATTTGCATCGTCTTGTGGGCGTGAATCGTTGCTCTCGAGGCGAATTATCATCGTGGGCAGACGCGGGGGGCTTTTGGATGCCGAGGCGGTCGAAAACGGATGAACCACGCTCGTTTTCGTCAGCATTATCCGAAAGTCGCGAGAAGATCGAAGAGGACGGCTGTTCGTGGCGATAGTCGCGTTGATCATGACGTGTAGGGGACGGCGAGCGTCGACGGTGCTTGTAGGCACGGTCTGGATCGGCCGGTGGTGAACGCGACCGCGAACGAAGGCGTGCCTGGCGCTGAGGATGCGCAGGAATCGAAGGTCGCTGCCCAAGACCACCCATCGCGCTCGCAAACATGCGGTGTTGCCTGTTGGCCGTCAATCGGCGGTGCGAATCTCGCAATGCTTGCTGTGCTTCAGCTCGCGCGTCCTCTGATTGCTCTTGCACGACCGGTTGCTCTTCCACAGGCTGATCAGTCTGCTCAGGCTGCACCGCGCCATTCGCAACATCGTCGTGTCCATTTTGCGCGTTCTTCAGCTCATCCATGCGCTCAAAGATCCAGGGCGTGATATTTTGATCTGCAAAACGAATAAAAAATTAAAAAAATGGTAAAATGTGAGTCAATCGCTTCATCTTGTCATCTTCACCCCTTTGCGCTTACCATAATCATCGCCAATCACTGCGAGAAACAAAAAAGAAAAAAAAGGAAAAAAAGAGAACGTCAACATACTTTTTGCCTTGAAACAGACCTTTTTTGCTTTGAAAAAGAGCTTATTTGCTGTTTTGCAGCCTTACTCGCTAATAATTCCTCATTGACAGCATCCATAGAGGAGCCGACCTTGATAAAGTTGATGATAAAATCACTGAGCGAGGTGTCTAGACAAGAAAAAGAAAAAAAAAAGAATTGAGTGACCTGAATGAGCGTGCGTGCTCGCAAAAGAGGCGTTTTACCGTGCTGCTCGACATATTCATAAGCGACACACTTTTCTTGAATATCGTTCTATACAATAAAAAAACGAGGCATGAGCTGGGGTTGCTTGCATACCAAAAAAGAGGCTCACCTTTAGCTGGATCCACTGTTGATCGTCCATTGTTGTGCTGGCTAATCAGAAAAAAAAGGGAGCGGGAAGAAAAAGAGACAACAATTGCAAAGCGAGAGTGGCGGACTTTTATAAAACAAAAAAAAAAACGGGCCTTTTTTTTTTTTCTTTTTTTTGCGCTGCTTTTCTTTCCGCCGTCCCTCTCTTTTTTTTATTCTTTTTCCATAAAATGCCACACGATTCGCTTGACACATCACCAAGGCAGCAGATAGAGGACCAGCTCAACGATCTCCTGCAGGTCCTCTTTGAGCTGAGTGTCATGGTCTACGACTTTCAG
This sequence comes from Gongronella butleri, assembly GCA_025201375.1. NCBI lineage: Eukaryota > Fungi > Mucoromycota > Mucoromycetes > Mucorales > Cunninghamellaceae > Gongronella > Gongronella butleri. The sequence goes on along the minus strand of JAIWZP010000073.1, from coordinate 85,070 downwards.
CCGCAATCAAACGAGCACGTCAGGAACAAGATGTAAGCGAGCTTCTATTTTGCTCTTTTTTCCTTGTTCACTCACCCTGTCTCGTCCCCTAGCAATGCCATTTTGGAGCATTTCCAATCCATTGACCACCTCAAAGACCAGCTCACGGAATTCGTCCCTGAAGAGGTCATAAAGTAAGCGATAGCATGTGAAAATGCGCATTTTTCTTTTTCGGCATCTGACTCTCTCTTTTTTTTTTTTAGCTACATCGAGACTGGACGCAACCCCGAGCTCTTTACACAGGCTTTCCTCAGCCGCGCGGCAAGCGAGAATCAATTCACCAATGGCAAAATCCAAGCTGTCGATGTAAGCGCGTGCAAATTGACTCTATTTGCCTCTTCATCGCCTCTCAATTGAACACATTGTCGCGTCTCAATGGCTCCTATTGATCCTTTTCTTTGTTCTCTAGGACTTTCGATCATTACTTTCGGCCGAATTCACGAAATCCTTCCCAGATTTGTACACAAACACGCACACCCTCGACGATGCTGCTGCCAATGACGAGCAGGAACACCAGTCATGAATATACCTTCTATTTTTGCTCATAAAGCAGCTTTCCTCCATCCTCCATTTGGTCCCAATTGAATTAAAAATTATAAAAACGTTGGAAAAAAGTGTTACAAGTGGTCGTTTTATTGGGTGGCGCGCTGCAACAGGGTATCCAGGCCCTGCTTGTCCTTGAGCGCGCCCTGCAAGCTCTTGAGCGCGTACTTGGCGAGCATGTCGGCCTCGACATTGACGAGATCGTCGATTTTCTTCTGGGGCATGATCACATGGTTCTGCGTGTGCGCGATCATCATGATCGAGAAGGTGCGCGCGTCGTCGTCCACATCGCACACCGTCAATGACGTGCCGTCCAGCGCAATAAAACCCTTGGGGATGATGAAGCGCAGAATGTCCTTGTCCTTTTCAGGCACTTCGAATGTGAACCACAGCGAATTGCCCTCGGGCTCAATCTTGACAATGCGCACCGTCATGTCCACATGGCCCTGCACCATGTGCCCGCCAAACCGCTTCTGCGCGTCCATCGCACGCTCCAGATTCACTTGGCTGCCCACCTTCAATTGGCCTAAAAACAAGGAATTAGCGATCAATCATCCCCCCCCTTCTTCCAGTGTTCTGTTTACCAAGGTTCGTGCGTCGCAAGCTCTCGGGTGCCACACCGACCTTGAAGCTATCTGCGTCGAATTCCGTCACCGTCAAACACGTGCCTAAAAGCCATGTTGTCGTGTGAGTCATCCTTTTTTTGTCTTTTTTTTTTCTTTTTTTCGTTTTTTTTTTTTGTTTTTTTTTTTTTTTTTTTTTGTTTGCGTTCTGCTGGTCTTGTGAGGTCGGGACCGTGTCTTACCGTTCACACTGATACTATCACCAAGGTGACAGTCACCGAGAATAGACGCCGCGTCACCAATAGTGATGGACCAGCCATTGCCGCCTGTTTCGGATGCATCCAACTCACTGACGGCACGCACCGTGCCCATACACTCAACAAGACCCGTAAACATTGCAAAAAGAAAGACGAGGAAGCAAAAAGAAGAGCAAAAAAAAAAGTGGGGCCGACTCAGCATCAGTCAGCATTTTGAATGTCAAACCTTTTCCCTGCAAGAAATCCGCCCATTCAAACGCCGCTTCCCCTTTGAGACAAGATCACATGACATTGGATTCGTCCCCGAGGTTGACGTCCATCCCGAAATGAAAGCCGTTCGGCTCCAGCGAAAGAAAAAGAAAAAAAAAAAAAGGGAGGGAAACCTATCATGGCCGTTTCCGACGCGCACGTCATCGTGACCACGCCATGCACGATAATTGCCATGACCAAACGCGCTGCGCGTGGGTCTCCCCCACTTTGCTCCTCATCTTCCAAAGCGCGCCAACCATGAGCCGATTCCCATTAAAAGACGCGTACATTTCAATTTTTCCTTTTTTTTCGCGTTTTATGATAACACCATCACTGACACTAATGTGATCCATCATAACCAAGACCTCAATCTCCCCTCAACCCCACATGAACCTAAATTGGTATCATCCCGCCAAATGATTGTGTTTGTTTGTTTTTCGCTGATTTGACATTAATCAAGGAGGGGGTATATGACGTAGAATAAAAGAGTGGATGGGCAGAATCAGCACACGATGAGGGATCGACTTTCTACCTTGGGAACATGAGCCGTGCTTAGGTCCACCAGTCGCGGACTAGGCCGAGCTGCATGAATTTTGAAAAAAAAAAGGAGACATCTTGGTATAAAAGCGGTAAATTCACCGCTGCCCCTTCTTTTTTATATTTTTCACGCTGCATTTTTTTTAATTCTTTTGGCATTTCCTATGGATCGTTTGTCACAATTGCCCTCAGAGACCCTCTGGCACGTCCTTTCATTTGTGCCTGTGCAAGATTTGGCGCAATTGCGCTTTGTGAGCAGAAAGATGCGCACGTTTGCGGATCATCCCATGTTTTGGCGTCATTTGGACTTGGAGCCGCCTTTTTCTGTGCCTGATCGCAGCCTCAGGCCACTGTGGTCGCTGAAGGACCTCGAATTCTTGCTGCGGCCGCACGCCAAGCTGATCCAATCGATCAAAATCCGCGGGGTGCGCGACAGCATTGTCCGGTACATCCTGTCGCATTGCCACGAGCTGAAGGAGCTGACACTTGATGGCTGGACAACGTTGTCGGACCACGCCTTCAAGCAATTGCACCCACAACTCAAGTTACAGCGATTGCACTTGTGCGGCGAAAGAGATCAGCCCAACTACACCGCCATGGATGCCGCCACGCTTGCGCGCCTTCTCCTACTGTGTCCACTGCAAGAATTGAGCATCGGCTGCCAGATCCATATCCATGCAGACACATTTCTTATGGCTCTCCAGGGCAAAAAGGCTCCCATCGCATCACACGCTCCATTGTCACCCTCTGGAGTCTCACGCAAAGCATTGATGACTGCGACTTGCACTCCCTCTGGTATAGTCAGGACACCCCACCTCCAACGCCTCACCTTGCCAACGCGCCGCACTTGGTCTGCAGATCATATTCAGCACCTTTTCAATGTGTGTCCCTCCCTCCATCTCGTCTCTTTGCTTCCTGCTGCCACCACAGGGCACACACACGCTCCTCATTCCCTCAACACCACCATCCATCGTTCACATTTGCAGGTCACATTGTGAGCAATTCCCAAATTTGCATTGAACTTGTAGCATACACCATGAAAAAAAGAGGGCCGCCTGACAACATGAATCCCATCTATTGCATCCTTTTTCTCCCTGCGCCTCATTTTTTTTTTCTAGCATCCATGGCAAAATAATAAATATATTCACTATTTCATCTCGTTTTTTAACATTTTGCGCTGTTTCCTGACTCATGTTGCACAAACCAATACATTGGGCCTGATCTGTGCACGCAAGACACTCACGGTGTCGCTGACATGTGATGGCCAGCCGTCAAGCATTGGCACACTTGCTGTTGTGTGGCAATGTGCACAAAATCGGTGCGCCGCACATCAGATCTCATGCAGAAAAATAAAGATCCGCCGCGTCTTGGCTTGCTGGGCAGCCCGCCTCTTGGCATTTGACCATGGATACACTCACGATCAAACAAAAATAAAGGACTGGGAACAGCACACGCAAAGTTCTCGCATGTCCTCGTGCACAGATGGGGCACTCCACACATTACTCACACCATGACCGCTGGACGCACACGCACCTGATGCAATCCCTAAAAGAAAAAAAAACCTGGTGAGATCTTGCCCTGGCCACGATTGACAGCTGTGTGCACACCCCCCCCCATTGTCACGACCATGGGAATGAAGCGCTAATTTTTACTAGGCATCATGTCAATCTCAATTGAAGCACCGGTATCACACCCGTCAAATATGGTTCTCGTCTGCCAATGCGACTCGTGAATGGAAAAAAAATAAAAAAATAATAAAAAAGACGGCCATTTCCAATGGCCATCAATGTCGCCCTGGTGAGCAGAGGAGGACATCACGCTGCTGATGCCCGTAAACTCAAAGAGGGATGCGTGGTGTTTGGGGGGGGGGGAGGGAGAAGGCATACCGTGGCAAAGCGCGAAAAAAAAAGTGGGGTTTCAAAGCATGACACAAAACCTTAAGCGTCGTGAGTGTACGATGAACGGGTGTGACAGTCGATTCCACCATAACATTGGTGTATGTGCCACGAGAACATGCGAATTATGGGCACGCGCCGCACTTTTTTGCTATAAAGAGTCGAGTCAGTTTGAATTTCATTTCTTTTTTTTTTTATCATTCCCCTGAATTTGACCTCTCCATGACACAGACCCTACCCACTGGAAAGACGACGTTGCCGGGGCGTGTCGACACCCTGACGCCTGAGCAAGATGCGATGCTCAAGGACACGTGGTTCCGCCTGCTCAAGGTGTTTGTGCAAAAGGGCCAACCAGAGACCGTGTCTGCGCCTGCGCCCGTGGTGGACGAAGGGAAAAAATCGCGCTGGGGCTTCCGCAGCAGCAGCAGCGCCAGCAGCAGTAACAAAAACACGGAAAATAGCAAGGATCTGTTTTTAGGTGCGACCAAGAATCCGCAATGGCTCTCGTTGCCCCTGGAAGACGCCATTCCCATGATTCCCGGCGAGGAGCTTGCATTCACCTTTTGGAATATGGTCTCGTCGGATAATGCCGATTGCACAGTTTTGCGCTTTTTGCGCGCGCGCAAATGGGACGCCGACGCCGCACTCGACATGCTGCTGCATTGCCTCCGCTGGCGCCTCGTCCAGCGCGTCGACGACATCACCGCCCTTGGCGAGCACGGTGTCCGCAACACTCTCGAAAAGATCAAACCAGGCATGGGCCACTCGTTCATTGACAATCTCTTCTCCAACAAGGCGGTCATCGGCGGACCAGACAAGGAGGGCAGGCCCATCGCGTAAGACAAAAAATTGAAAAAGTGGCAGGTGACACGGGGATTTGCGACGCGCTGACACGCTTTTTCCCTCGTTTTTCCTTTTTTTTCTTTTGGATAGATACCTGAACGTGCGCTTCCACCGCAAAGAAGACCAGGACCACGAGGTGCTCAAGATTCTGTGCATCTATTTTATGGAGTGCTCGCGCATGATTGTGCACCAGCCAACAGAGACATGCTGTCTTGTCTTCAACATGGAGGGTTTTGGCCTTGAAAACATGGATTTCGACTTTGTGCGCTTCCTGCTCCAGTGCTTTGAAGCCTTTTACCCCGAGACGCTTGGTCGTTGCATCATCCACAAGGCGCCGTGGGTCTTTTCACAAGGCACATTTTTTTCAAAAGAAAAAAAAAAAAAAGAGATTTCACAGCTCATTTTCTTTTTTTTTTTTGCAGTGTGGCGCGTGATTTCACCCATGTTGGACCCTGTTGTGGCGACAAAGATCTTTTTTACGAATTCCTTGGACGAGCTAACCGAGTTTATTGACCGCTCGGTGCTGCCGCCATTCATTCTCGGCAAGGAAAACATCGAGCGCAACAAAAAGATCCCGCCATTGCCACCAGCGGGCAAGCTGTTGAGCGACAACCAGGACTCGCCAGAGTACAAGGCGTACTACGCCGTATGTGAGCAATATCTGTACCTGACCTTCTTCTTCACCATGAGCAAATTTCCTGCAAAACACCCGGAACGCAAGAAACACGCACGCATGGTGCGCCACGAAGCTATCCGCGTCGAGCCCGTCCTCCGCGGCCGCACCACATTCCACGAAATCGGTCTAGCTGATGTTGAAAACAACAGACTCATCTTAAAGTACTTTGGAAACATCAAAGCCATCGACATTTCCGACGACGTCTAAGACAGTGCGATTGATGGCATTGATCTTTTCTCTCTATCCGTGCCTTGAACTTGCCAAGTAGCCACTCCTCTTTCTAGTTTTTATTTTTACAATGCAAATAAAAAAAGGCGCCTGGTGCGCGTACATATGATAAAATAATGTATGATGCTCAGATAGGGGTTGATGAACTACAGTAACGTGGATCATCCGCTTCGACAAAGCGCTGCCTGGCAGCATGGCGCCAAATTTAGACCAATGGATGGGTTGACTAAATCTCAAGAAGGCTCCAATCTAGCGCGTTTTTTAAAAAATCATTTCGCAGTAAAATTGTGCTTCAATCACCGCGAAATTTTACCACATGGTCAATTCGTCGCGCCTCTTCTTTTTACGTAGGAAAAAGGTGCAAACTGGAACGAGGTCGTCGTTCAGGTAGCCCTGTTCATTTCTCAAGCGCCTTGTCGCGCTTACCGGGTTGCCCGATTTTTTTGGCAGGCGCACCGGGAGGTTGTACAGCGCGCAATTGGTAAAATATTACTCGTTTATTGATTTGGTTTATGATTTATGGGTGCTATGTGATTGATTTCCAGTTTTACCCTCCTCGTGATGGATCTATTTGAAGAAAAAGAGAGATACTAGGATCAAATGGCCTTTTTTTGTTTGTGTGACACGAGATGAACTTGCCGAGATAAGAGGGGGACAATGCTCGTGGTGTTGATGCTTGGGCTTGTGAGATTTGAGGTTCATACGGTGGCGATGCAGGGTGGGGAGCAAGGGCAGCCAGCGGTACGCCTAGAAAAAGAGAAAAACGAAAAAGGCCCTAGGATCAAATTACTTCTTTTTGGCTGCCTAATCTTGGACTCGCCTAGAGTGTGGATGCCTTGCAGCAGATCGGTCCAATCACCTGGAAGGACTGCCGCCACCGGTGCCTGGGCATCGGCTACAATCGGCAAGGCGTCCATGGACGGTGATCCAGAGCATGTTGTGGCAGAAGATGACAGTGTCGGTGACGGCGAGCTCATGGGAGGTGGCGACGCTAAATCGAATTGAGGGCAAAAAAAATATAAGGACTCAAGGATGACCCACTCCTTTTTTTTTTCATGCAATGGCTTACGAAAGGGGGCTGCGGGGGTTGGCAACAGGCACTGCAGGATGCGATGAACATTGAGATAGGCCGCTTCCAATTGGACGCACCTCTTCTCGGCCTGATCCGCCCTTTTGTCCGCCTCGATGGCGTGCATCTCCATGGTGGCCATCTGGGCCTCCATTTGCTCGATGGTGGTCTCGAGTGTCTTTGTGTAAGCCGTGCGGCGCTGGCGAAAGGCCGCCTGCGCCTGCCGGTTGCGCACCTTGCGCTGTTCATTGGTGAAAATGCGATGACGGCCGCCAGCTGACTTTTTTGTCACTGGGCTATCGCTGTGGTCACCGCCTACGCTGCTGTTGCTGCTGCTATTGTTGCTGTTCATCTTTGGTGGAGGGAGAAAAAACGAAAACAAAAAAGAGAAACAAGAAAACAAGAGCGCAAAAGCCTATTTGAGTTGAAATTGCGCTGGTTGGCCCGTTTGCAATCCAGTAACACATCAATCAAAGTCCGCCCGTATCGGTGCCCAGAAAATTGTGCTCCCTTTTGGCTCTCAATCTTTTTTTTCAACTCTTTTTTTTTTCTTTTTCGAACGAACAAGCCGATGAACTTGACCGGCGCGACGTGGACATATGTCGTTGTCACGCTTCTCTGCCTTTTGAGGGCAACATACCTATCCTACGTGTCGTCTGGGCCCTTGTTTCCGACGCCCTCCGTGCCTGACTTGCCAAACACCCCCGTACCTTCCTTGAACGACGCTCAGCAGATCAATGACACCCAAGACAACCTGTTTTACTTTGTCCAGGTGAGGGCCAAAAGCGAATTGCGCGCGTCTTGCGGCGCTTTCTCATCTCATTTTTTTTTGCTGTTTTGCCTAGGTGTCGGATTTGCACATTTCAAAATACTACTATTACACGCAACACTTTGTCCAATTCATTCATTCGGTCTTGCCCCTTTTGTCGTAGGTACCTCCTCGCCCAATTTTTATGCCGCTCACGCATTTGTACATTTTGCAGGCCCAAGTTTGTGGTGGTGACGGGCGATTTGACCGATGCCAAGGACAATGGTCATATCAAGACGCTGCAATACGAGGAGGAGTGGCACGTCTACAAGAGCCTTGTGGATCAGGGCACGCCCGATGAGTTGCCGTGGTACGACATGCGTGGCAACCACGACTGCTTCAACGTGCCACAATGGGATTCGCGCATCAACATGTACCGCCAATTCGGCAAATCGGCCGCCCTGCTGGAAGAGGGCAATGGCGTCTACTCGTGGGCGCTCGACGCCCCGTTTGAAAAGCACCAATTCATCGCCATGGACCCTTGGTAAATATCAAATGAGAGGTCATGGGCGACATTTTAACATTCGCTTTTCATTTTTTAGCCCTACCAAAGGCATTGCACGGCCCATCAATTTTTTTGGCTACGTGACACCGGCCATCATGGATCGCCTGGCGGCGCTGATGTTCACAAACGAGAAAAAACCAGACTACAGCCATACATTCATGGTAAAAAAAAAAAGAGGGAATTGCATCAAAATGGGCCTCATTTTTATTTTTATTTTTTGGCGTCTTAGTTTACGCATTATCCTACGACGGTGACCGCGTTTGGTGAATCGACGCACGGGCACCGGTTCAGCGACATTTTGCAACGCGTGAGTGTGTATTTTTGCGGCCATTTACACCGCCTGGGGTATGGCATTGGCGACGTGCTCAAATCGTTCCACACGAGCACGCAATCGCTGGAATTAGAGCTGGGCGACATGAAGGATCACGGCGTATATCGGATTCTAGCGGTCGACCACGATCTAGTGTCATTTGTCGATGTGGATCTGCCACGGCTCGAAATCGACACGGACTCGACGCCGCTCGTGCCGCTCGACGACAACGAGCAGGTGATCTGGCCCAATTCCAAATTGGCGCTCGCGCCCATTGTGCTGATCACCAATCCCAAGGATGCGCGCTTCGCTCTGGGCGAAAAAGAGCCTGCACACCGTATCCGCCAAAGCACGCACGCGCGTTTCCTCGTGTTTTCGGCCCATGACCCTGCACAACTCAAGGTGCAAGTCTTCATCAATGACGAACGTCTGCGCGACACGCCCATTTTCCAAGGAAAAAACCTGTGGACCGTCCCATGGCATCCGCAAGAATTGGACACCACGGGCAAATATACCTTCCGCGTGCGCGTCGACGCGCCCGATGGCCAGACCACCGACACCAGCGTGCCATTCTGCCTCGATGGCGATCGCATGCCTATCCGCGGTGGCATGGGCGAGTGGATCATCTCCACCAGCATGGCTTCCATTGTAAGACTCTTGTAAAACCAAGAAAAAATCACGTTTCTCACTTTTTTTTTATTTTTAATCGCTAGTTTCACACCATTAGTCTCCTGGCGGTGCTACTGACGCTAACACTGGTGCTTGGGCCAAGGATTTACCAAGAAGCGTATGATTCCATGGCGACGACCAAGATTCTCGTCGCTTTGCACGCGGATGACGCGTCTTTGCCGTTTGTGATGCGCTGGACGCGTCGGCAGGGTCTGAGTTGGCTTGCGCGGTGTTTCTTGTGGCAACAGGCGATGCCGGCCATGTACACGGCGACGTGGCTGTTTATTCTTGCATGTTGGACGCTGCCATGGTTTTATGGCGATTTCGTGCCGAGTGGCGGCGTGCACGGATGGTTTTACATGTGGGGCATCGTGTTTGACGGTGAATGGCTGCCAATTGGCGATACATGGATGTACGCTGCCATGCACCTCTCGTTTGATGTGGCCCCTTTTATGTTGCTGATGCTCTGGCGCAGCACAAACACCGCCGACCTCGTGTGCCCGCGGCGCATGCCCATGAACATGTCGACCCAGTCGCCGTCCTCGTCCTCGCCAATCGCCAAATTCCTTACTTTTTGTCATCGGTGGAGCATGTCGATTATTGCATGCGCGTTTTGGGTGTTTCGATGGAAAAGCGTGTTGAGCATTGCCGGGTTCTACGGATCCATTGCGCTCGTATACAATCTGCTCGTGTGGTGGATGCTCGCCATGGCTTGGATGTTGCTCATGGAGAAAGACGGCGTCTTTGCTCTTTGGCGACACGCCAAGGCGCAGCACGTGCCATTACTATTGGATGAATGCCCCACTTGTCGTCAATTGGCACCCGATCATCCTGCTTTCTCGCCCGCAGCGTCCAATGCCTCGGTCGACGCGATATCCGTCATCTTGACGGCCGCTGACCACAACTCTGTCGACATTGACGACAGGGACCAATTGAGCTCTTCAAGCGCATCCTCCATCGATACCCAGCGCATCGCTATCAACAGCAGGAAACGGAGCCCTTCCAGCCAGCTTGGCAACACCCCGTGAAAAAAAAAGCGAAAAGCCAAAAAAAAAAAAAAAAAAAAAAGGGAGGCGCCCGCACCATCCCACATCTTTCCCCCATTGATGTCTTGGGCCTGCGTGGCTTCCCCTTTTTTTTTTCGCTTGTGTCTTTTTTTATCGCGTACGGACCCCCTCGTCCCCTTGGCCACTCTCGCTCTCTCTCTCTCCCCTTTTGATTCCCCTTTTTTTTGCCCTATAGACAATTGCTCCTCTTTTTCATCTCCATAGACTCAAATGGCTCGGCGGCCATCGCCCTCGTCATTCAACTCGCCCTCTCCTTTTTTTGACAATGAAGAATAAACGATCATGATTGTCGGATTCCCTTTGACACTTCTTTTCTCTGCTTTTTCTCTGTTTTTTATCTTTTTGTCGTCCCATTGCACGTATCTTTTTCATTCTTTTTTTTATTTTTGATCGATCATGCCCGTCCAAGATGAAGTCATTCCGAGTTCCAAAGGCAGGCTAGTGCAATGGTTTGGTTTTGATCAATTCCAGCCGGAGCGCGCCATGACATCGCATTTCATCTCGGTGAACGCGCTGCTGGCAGTCCGCGTTGTCCTTGTTCTTTATTCCGGCGCTGTGCAGTGGGCATCCATCTATTGGATGGCCACCCACTTTCAATTCGAGCGCTATTTTGCCTATTTTACTTATCTCACCTTCATTGGGCTACACGCCTACTTTGTTGTAATGGAAAAAAAAAAACAACGCGCGCCGCCGCGCTTTCCTCCCGTCCCCCGATGCGCTGGTTCAACCTGCGCGCCCCCTTTTGCTCCACTTTGTCTCCTCACAGCCTCTCCTGCTTTTCTTTTTGCCATTGTAGACCACACTTTATCACCAAGTGCGCTATCTGCTAGCAACCCGACGTCCTGTGTCATTCCTGTTCCAATGGCCCTGCTTGAATTACCTTTACGTGTACCTGTACCACACCGTCATCACCTTCAAGTAAGCACGCCAAGCATAAAATTCATGCAAAATTTGATAAAGCGACGCGTTTCAGGTGTCCCAGACGGGACTAGACCCTTTTTTGTTGTTGAAAAAGATATTAATGCATCAATGTTGGTTTTTATTCTTAGCATGGTGACACCAGTGGTGTACTGGGCGCTCTTGTCCTATGACTTTATTTCAAAAGGTAAGTGAGCCTGCCCGTCATCCGCCGCAATGGATGCATCCTCCGTGCCATTGGCGCCATTGGGCGCCTCCTTTGTCGCCCCTTGATGTTGTTTCATTTCTCCTTTTTCCACCGGGAGGGATGCATTGATGTGCGCCGCACGCAATTCTCCTATTTTCGTAATCGCAGCTCACTTTTTTTTTCTTGTTTTTTAGCCGCCACTAATGATCGAATGGAATGGTGGCTCACGCCATCGGTGCACGGTGCGTCGCTGATCATGGTCATGATCGAGATCACGCTCAATCGCATGATTGTCCACACAAGAATGCTGCTATTGGTGCTTTTCACCGTCATCTTGTACTTGGTTCTTGCTCTGATCTACTACGAGACGTAAGCGCCATTTTTACAAACCAGGACGCTGGCAAGGAGAACAGGGAGAAAAGTGGAGCAACAGGGAGCGGGCAGTGAAATGGTGGCAACAAGCAAGGGGCGTGCGTAAAAAAATAAGTGGGTTCTGACGCGCTTTTTTTTTTCTTTTTTTTCCTCAATTCCAGGGAAGGCTGGCTTGTGTACTCGTTCATGGATTTGAGCCAGCCTGCACACGCCGCCATGTACTATGGCGGCATCTTCATCTTCATTGTTGCGTGCTTTTTCTTCCAAAAGGCCATCCACTCGCTGCGCGATTTTTTATTTCAGCTCAGAGCAAGCCGAGGGAAAAACAAGGTGATGGACGAGTCGACCCTGTACGGCCAGGATAGCCAAAAGGGCCTGGTCACCCCCATGGACAGCAGCATTGCATCCCAAATCACCTTTGGTGGCGTCTCGTCCACACATCAATTACCTGTATAGAGCGCCTGTTCCCTTCCCCTCCCTCTTTACTCGCCTTTTTATTACTAATTGTTCATTTACAAGCACAAAACACATACACAAGTAAACGAGATCTCGCATTTGCCTTTAAAACATTGAGAAAGGGTTCTTTTGCGCGACACGAGCCCGGTACTCGGCAAACCAACACCCGCAAACCTTCCACTTGAGCGACCAAAGAGGCAAATGGAACCATTGCTAGTGCCAAGGTGTGGCGCAACACGAATGAACATTCTCTCAACTACTGTTTTTGGCCATTTTACTGTTTGAGAACGGTGACACAAAGGAGATCACGGAGAAAGGGTTGCTTTTGTCTGGCTTCCATGGGCATGAGCAAGATGCCAGCCTTGGCAAGACATCATTGACATGGTGACCATGGCCATTGACTGAGGCAATCTTGGCTTTCCATCGGTGATGGACGCGAAATGTCGCCCCATGTAGGACACGACACAAGGATTTTTTGTTGTCCGTCCTGCCAAGAGAGCGTGTGCGTGCAGCCCCAACAATGGAGAACGTATAAAAAGGCACACAAGATCACAAAAATCCACCTTTTTCTTTCTCATTTCACTTCTTTTGATCTATTTAGACAAACACCCCTTGCTGATCCCCATCATGAGCTACACTCCCAAGCCCGCTGGTGCATATCAATTCATTGCCGACCGCATGGTCGAGGGCCGCAAGGCGTCAGGGCTCACCCTCAAGCAAATCGGCGCTGAAAACTTTCGCAAAATGGCAGAACATCTCCCAGACAACCTGTCCATGCCCGACACGTCCATGCGCGTGTCCGAGATCCCTGTGGACGGCCACACGGTCAAAATGGTGCATTTGAGGCCATTGAGCACCGAAGACAAGGTGCTTCCTTGCTTGATCTATCTGTAAACCACCTCTTTTTTCTTTTTCATTGCGTTTTTGTCACGCGTGATGCTCATCACAGCTTCTTGCATTTTTTTTTTGTGGCATAGCCATGGTGTAGGTGACACAGTTCGACCAAAGGTGACACAATCGCCCAGGTACACTCACACACATTTTTTTTTGTCACTGTGCAGGGTGGTTTTGTCTTTTTCCAATTCCGCAATTTCGAAAAGCTGCTCAAGGAGGTAAAATAAGGGTGCACAACCCAAAGTGCGACGTATCACGTGGCCACTTCCTCGTTTCTAATGGATCCATTCTTTTAAAAAGTTGGTTGTGCGCACTAAAATGGCCGTTGTGTACATTGAGTACAGTCTGTCGCCTGAGGCCAAGTTCCCGACGGCGTTCAACGAAGCGTACGACGCGGTGCATTGGGTGCACAAGCACGCCAGCGAGCTTCACATCGATGCGGACAAATTGGCGCTCGCAGGCGACTCGGCCGGAGGTAAGTTGGCACATTTGTCATTGGCCTATGGTCAGCAACGACGCGTGCTGATTCACATGTCTCTCTCTCTCTCTCTCTCTCTTTTTTTTTTTTTTTTATCTCATGCAGGCAACCTGACATCCACAGTGTCTCGTAAGTCCATGAAAAAAAAAAAGGTGTTTGGTATGAGGTGCGTGAGGACATGGTCATTGATCATCATTTTTTTTTCTTCGTTTAGTGAAACTTGTCGAGGACGGACATGGTGATCTCATCAAGGGACAGGTGATGGTGTACCCGGACTTGAATTTTGCACACGACATGCCGTTTGCATCGTGGCACGAGTTTGCAAGCGGAGATTATGGGCTGCCCATGAAAGAGATGGCTCAATTCACCGAGTGGTACTTTGAGGACGCGTCGCAGCCGTGCCGCGACATTCGCGCATCACCAATTCGCGCGACAGACGATCAATTGAAGGGCGCTCCACCCGCACTCATCGTTGTCGCCGAATTGGACTTGCTGCGTGACGAGGGCTTGCACTATGCACAGCGACTCAACAATGTCGGTGTCCCCGCCACCGCCGTCACCGTCGCAGGCACCATGCACGGCTTTATGAACTTTTACATGGACACCCCGCAATATTGCACCACACGCGGTCTCATTGTATCGTTCCTTCGTGATCTCTTTGATCTCTAAATAATAAAATACCTCGGAAATGCACGCGTCATGCCATCGAACGCGCGATCGCGTCGCGTGGTGCCCCTCTTTTGCCCGTGATTTCTCTTTTTTTGCTCTTTTTTGGTCCCGGCACGCCCATCAAGTGAGCTTGAGAGCACCTGAACATGTCTGATCTGGAGGATAGAAGGGTCGTCATGGTAAGCAAGAGGTCCAATTGGCTCTCCAGCTAGCCATGCACGCGATTTTGCCGAGGTTCCGGCGGGAACTTGCATGAATTTGAACAAGGGCGGACTTTCGCTCGTTTCAAGCTTGGATGTGATCGCCATCTTGGCCGAGCTGAGCCCACACGGAACCTGATGGTTGCACGTCTGTCATCAAATTTGTGCGCGAAGCAAAAAGCGTTTATCCTTTTTTTTTTTTTTTTGGCTCACATGTCGCACAAAGCAGCATCTAAAGCTTACCAATTGCGGCAAGACGACTCGAAAAACTAAGCCCCGGTGCGTCCAATATTGAGCTTCCCTGATTGTGCTGCCACCCCCCCTTTTTTTTTCCTCTCTCTTTTCCCCTTTTCTCTCTTTTGGATTGTTCATTTAACCTTTTTCCCTTGGCAACGACGGTTTCATTGACGGAGAATCCATCTTGATCACCATGAGTTGCGCGGGATATATCAATGATACACTGATCATCATCTCATCGCTGCTCACGGACACGGGCTATTCCATCAGCAATGCATCCAACATGCAGCAACTTGCCCAATTGCAGTTTCCAGACGTGACAAAGTCCTCTAGCTCGTCCTCGTTCAACACATTCGCTTGCGCCATCGCCCAAGATCTCGCTGTTCTCGAGATCAGCAGCGCATCGCCGTCGTCGTCGGCGCGTACGTGACAAAAATTTAAAAAAAAATATACACGAGATCCGCGGCGTGGGAGGATCATGCACCTCAATTGTACCTTTTTATTACTTAGTGATCACTTATAATTACACGAGCGGCGGCACAAGTAGTTCGAGCAGCTCGAGCAACGGGCCATGGGCCATGGCGGGCACACCCATTTACAGCAAAACGAATCCAATTGCCATTTTGGACGGCATTGTTGCGCCGTGTAGCAGTGGATCCTCGCCTGCTTGCTTTGTGGCGTTGTATCGAACCAGCAACGCAACAATGGTGCAATTGTACAACGCGACGGCACCCATCAGCGCGCCTCAGACGATTATCAATTGGCCGTCGGATGTGCGCAACATGACGGCAGACGCGACCATTGTCTATAATCAGGGCACCGCTTTGATCCTCACGCCATCACACCTGCTCGTCCAATCCATCGCGCCTACCACAGCCACCGATCGGTCCCTCACGGCACATGAAAGGGTAAAAATACGAAAAAGACAAACTTCCACTGAGGCTGCGCAACCAACGGCAACTCCGACAGGCTCCAGCAGTAGCTGGGCCTTTGCTTATGCGTCGCCCATTGAGATTGGCCCTGCAATTCTCAACACGGAGCACAATGTGCTTGTCATTGCATCGAAAAAGACAAATAACGTGTACAATGTGCAATTGCCCTCGTCGTCGTCTTCTTCTGTGGCCGCCGTCAAGCAGCTGCACGTCGGATCATCGTCCGGGATCCTGACGTGGGTGTCTTCTGACGCTTCCAGTGCTGTCTATGTCCCCAATGATAGCCCGATGGCTGTGCCGACCACCATCCAATGGGCACAGCTGATCGATCCCTCCCTAAATGCTCCAAATCCATCCTCAACTGGGCCCTCGGCACCACAATCGGCAAATGGCGGACCCGCTCTCTCGGTCGGGGCCATTGTAGGCGTCGTCATTGGTTGCGTGGCCATTCTCGCCATTGGCCTGTTCCTCGTCATCTGCTGCTGGCGACGCAAACTCAATCGCTATCCTGGCACCCCCACCGCAACAAGGTACCCCTTGGTCACCGAAAGCTCCGTGATGAAAAAGGACATCGCACCACAACCCTATTCAAATGGCGCGACATCACCGCCACAACAATATTACACCATGCAAAATCGCGCCCCAAGCGCCACGCACGCGTCAAACGAAGACAACATGAGCGAAAAGGCCACCGCCATCACCGCTGCACTCATCAAGGGCCTTGTCGCCGCAAAACGCGTCCAATTCGTCGGCCGCGGCGCATCGGATCTCAATGGCTTCGACCCAATGCATGGTCTGCCCGTTTTGACCGCCCCATCCGTAAGCCGGCTCTCTCTTTTTCTTTTTTCTTGTTCCTTTTTGCCAATTGATTTTCTCAAAATGCTTGATTTGAATGATGTTTACTAATTTTTCCCCTTTTTTTTCTTTTTTTCTTTTTTTTTCCCCTAGGGAAACGTGTACGAATTGGAGCCTGGTGCGGCGATTCATCCGTACCTGCCGGGGTACATTTTGAGGACGGCGCGGAATCGTGCGGATGGGCGCGATTGCACGGTGCATTACCTGTTGACGCGTGACGCGCACTTTTTTGCTCGCAATGTTGAGGCGAGCCAGTCAATCATCCACCCTCAGGACGTCACGCAAGACGCGCCGGTGCTGCTGACAGTGGACGCGCTTGCGCTGGAGCAGCCGACACAGCAAGGGTATCAATACATCTGGATCACCACGCCATACACGCCGGAACACACAATGCAACACATTCTATTCGACGTCCACGCACGCGCCGCAACAACAAGAACGTCGACGCGCGCATCGCAATTGCCATTCGATCCCACGGAATTCTCATTCAAGGCGTGGACGACCTTGTCACTGCTACGCGTGCTGCACACCGTCCACGGGTTTGCATGGGTCCATCGCAACATCCATCCGTCCAACGTATTTTACCCCGTCACCGCAACCGATTGGGCCATCACTGGCTTTGACCGCGCCGTGTACACGCGCAGCACGCACCAGGATGACGCGCACGCTCTTTATTTGCATGAATATACGGCCCCAGAGATCGTGAGCCGCCCAGATTTGCCGCCATCCACTTTCAGCAAACCATCCATCGATATCTGGGCGCTCGGCATGGTCCTTTACACACTCGCCACAGGGAAAAAGCCATTTGACTCGATACAGCACTACAATACCGTCATTGCGAACCAAAAGTTGCGCGAACACGTCGACGCCCTCGTCAAAGACGCCACACGCGTCGATGCCGCCTTTGGATCCCTGCTCGCCGCCATGCTCACCATTGCCCCTGACCACAGAGACACCACAGGCAACCTCATCCAGCGATGGATTACCGCTAATCAACTAGAAGATGAATAAAAAAGAAACAACTTTGAAACAAGAAAAAAAAAGGGGGGGGAAATGAAGGATCCCAGACCGTGAGAGCCACAAAATGGTAAATTCAAGCAATTCGTTTAAAAGAGGGACTTTTTTTCCTTTTCCTCCTTTTTTTCTTTCTCTTTTTCTTTTTCTTTTTTTTTTTTCTCATACTTCTTTCTCGTACTTTCTCTTGTAAAAATCATGGTGCGCATCACGCGAAAGCTGCCTTTTGCAGCGATCTGACTCAATTTTTTGTGGTTTGCGCTAATGGAAGTGCCTCAAAAACTGCTTGAATTGCCATTTTGTTTCGCAATGCGGTGTAAAATTTATTTTAGAACTGGATAAAGTGGAGGAAAAATGAGCTACTACTGTATGTACGTACATGAGACGAAAAGGAGCAAAAAAAAAAAAAACATTCCAGCATCACAAAACTGGCCGCTACGTATTTGATCTTTCTCATAATACTACAGTATGATGTTGCTGTACTTTCTGATCATCATCTCTTGTACTGTTGTAGTATGATATGATATCATATAAATCGTCATCATGGTGCGCATAACACGAAAGCAGGGTAGCATGCATGCCTTATGCATCTATTACGTGACAGAATACACGGATGAGAACGCAACACGTCTCGCACTGTTGGCTCTGGTGAATCTTTGCGAGCATGCATCGCAGGCCGACGCCACCTTCAATTCCTCAAGCCATTGAACGCCGCTCGTCGCCGCGAACGTGTTTGGCCAGACGCGTGGTACATACATTACAGGGCCATTTTTCACGTTTTCACTGTGAGAAGTGAGAACGCGGACGCACGGCATGAAGAAACATCATTCATTCGATTCTAAATTATATTTTACATGCTGAATTTCTCCAGAAAAGACACCACCACCAAGCAATCATCAAGCTCTTATGATATTTATTAGTGCTCTATTGCTGCTCGTTATCCTGAAGAAGAAGACTTGAACAAATACAGTTATTTGAATATTATACAGTACTAGAGCAGTGTAGAGCGACGATGCTTCACGCATTGAAATGATAATACGCGTCAGTTTCTGTCCACTGCAATTGAAACATGGACGGATCAAACGCGTTCTTTTTGTGCAAAATCCAAAACAGATGAAATTTGTACGTATTTTCTCGTGCGCTTCTTGCTGAGGTGTTGACTGAATTTTTTCGCTTGTGTTGTGGAAGCTCAAATTTGCGAATATCATATGAACAGGTAGGCAGAGTCGAGCCAGCATCATTTCTGCCATATTAAAATAATTAAAATCGGAAACGTGAGTTCTCAGAGTCATTGCACACCACGTCGCCGAAATCTGAACGCGATTATCTCTCTAAATCACGAGCACATTTTTATCGCTTTTGACCGCTGCTTCATTTGAGGCACCTTTCGCGTCGATAGACTGGGCCATTGCCGCGGTACGCAACTAGATGGTCGTGGTTTTACCCCGTTCACCCTCCATTTTATCCGACACTCCTCAGAAACTCGCTCATCTGGTCCCAGATGTAGACAAGTTGATGGTGGACTCAAGGCTCCAATGTTGTCAATTTTTTTTTTCGCGAATCGGATCATCCAGTCTTGAAAAATTATGAGATTCGTGTTTGCTAATGAAAAATCAGAGCCAAAATGATATTTTACGCGTTTCTCCCGATGTGGATGCGCGCAGTTCTTCAAATTTAGACGCTAGAATGATTCCAAGCTTTTTTTTTTCGCAACTCAGATCGCTCGGTCCTGAGGAAATGCACTTTTGCATAAATCACAGCTTCTTTGCTGTGCATTTAATGGAAATGGAAAAATTGATGAAGTGGAGTTCCAATGAGCTCAAAAGGAGCACGTTGTGACGCGTCAGTGCCCTCTTGCCATGACCAAAGATCGACGGGCAAAGGGCGCGAAGGCGCTGTTTCCAAAATTGGGCCGCGGGGCGTGAAAATGCGCCTGGAAATAAAAAAAAACACGCTTGT
The DNA here is from genome assembly GCA_025201375.1 of Gongronella butleri. Classification (NCBI taxonomy): domain Eukaryota; kingdom Fungi; phylum Mucoromycota; class Mucoromycetes; order Mucorales; family Cunninghamellaceae; genus Gongronella; species Gongronella butleri. Next base: position 65,641 of record JAIWZP010000073.1, on the reverse strand, counting down.
ACCTCGATTTTTTTGCTTCTCTTCCCTGTTCATTTTTTTTCCCAAGCGTGAGCTGTACCTCATTGAGCACGGCTCTTGTTCCTTTGTTATGGTAAGACGGCAGACGATGGCTAGCAATATGTTTCTTACGTTTGTGTCTTTTGTTTTCCTCAGATCCGCTGGCGCACCGTCAATCAAGTCGAGGAAGAAGACGACGAGCAGAATGCCAATTATGAAATCCTGGTAAGAGACAAGTTGTCCATGACGCGTGGCCATGCCATACGATGTTGTTGACGCCGTGACTCCACTCTCTTTTTTCTTTTTTCCCGTATTCTAGACCGAGAACTACCTCAACACGTACCAGGAGGCGTTGCGCATCCACCAGCGAGGCTTCCGGTCCGAGGCCAAGGCCAAATACGACGACATCCTTGGCAGCGACCTCATGAACGACCAGGACATCGAGGTAAAGCGAGCGAATGGCCATGTTTTTGTTTGTGCTTGACATGAAGGCTGACGAAATGTGGTCCATTTTTCATCTAGGAGGATACCAAGGGCGAGGCGCTCTACTCGTCATCGCTCGTGATGCTGCGGTTCCTTGTGTTCAAGAATTATGCGGCGATTCTCGATGAAGAGTACCGCGAGGCCACGTTTGACACGAACGACGACATGGAAAAAAAGGCGCAGCAGGCTATGGACTATTATCTCAAGGTAAAGAATCATCCACCTTTTGCATTGACAATTGGACGCGTTTTCACGTCCCTCTTTTATTTTTTTCATTTTTTTTTTGTTTTGACAGGCGCTCGAGGTGGATGGCACGGATCGCGCGCTTTGGCATCGTCTGGGCGCGCTTGCCTATGGCCGCCACAATTACAGATTGGCGCGCACGTCCTTTGAGCACGGCATGGCGCTGACGGCGGGCGATCCATTGATTATGAATGCAGATACCGAGCAAGCGTTGCGGTCCGGCAGTATTGCTCCGCAGCAATGGCTGTGTCTGGAGGGCCTGTGCAGAGTAAGAAAAAAAAAGAGTCATGGAAAATCATGAAATGTGGGCTCAATTTTTTTCTTTTCCTTTTTTTTTTTTTTTTTTTTTTTTTTGCGGCCAGGTGATGTTTGATATTGGCGACTTTGCCATGTGCGAGCGTCTGGTTGCCATTGGGCTTGCACGACATGGGCAATGGGAGCTTGGCAAGGATCTGCGCGAGCAAATGGCAGCTGCGACGCGTGCGACGCCACAGACGGACGCGGGATCCTCCCAATTGGACGATTTGGACGACACGATGCAATTGGACGCGTACACGCCGGCCGTCAGTGTGTCCATCAGCAAGGTTACGTGGCATCACGTTCTTTTGGCGCTAATGCAGCAGTACGAGATCGACAACCAGCTGCGACGCGCATCAGGCAAGCAAAGAAAGGGCGCCAAGGACGACCATTCGGGCACGCCTGCCAAATTCATCAACCGGGCCATCTACATCGACATGGACGATGCCGACATGGCGTCTGCCACGCGCACAAAGGATCCATCGCCTGCAGCCCCGGCGCCCATCCTCATCGAAGCGTCACCTGAGCCTTCCGAGCCGCCTGCGCAGCCAGAAGCACTCGCACCACCACCACGAGAAGAGCAGCCGACCATCCGTGCATCGCTGTACAATGCGCCTATCGCCGGCATCCCATTTGTCGCGCCGCCACCGCCAGGCGTCGTCATCACCTATGGCCCGCCCGTCTTTCCGGTCTATGGTGGTAGCAGCATCCATCCAAACCATGCCATGGGCGCGACCCCCTTTGGTCCCGTCCCTCCATTTCCTCCCGCACAACACGCCGCGCAGTCGTCCCAGGTCCTCGACAAGATGATTGTCGATCTCACCCTCTCAGACGACGACGAGCCGCCCAAACCGATCAAAAAATCAGCCAGTGACTTGGAAAATGCCCTCAATGCCTCTGAAAACGCGGCCAGTGCCTCTGAAAACGCGGCCAGTGCCTCTGAAGACGCGGCCAATGCCACGGAAAACGCGGCCAATGCCACAAAAAACGCGGTCAATGCCACGGAAAATGCTGCCAATACCCCAGAAAACGCCATTGGTGCCAAGCGGAAGCTGCAAGATGCGCCAGACGACAAGCAGCCCAAGGACGACGAGCAGCAAGAAGAACAAGAAGGCGACAACGATGACGATCTATATGAACTCCCCACGTTGCGGTAAAAATTCGCCCTTTTTTAACTTTTGTCACCAAAAAAATTGCTCACTTTTTTTTTTAAAAAAAAACAAATTCAGGGCGTCCAAGAGGCAAAAGCAAAAACAAGATACGGAGGAGGTGCTGAAGCAACAGATGATGAAGGAGGAGGATGAATTGTACGACAAGATGCAAGACCTGGTTGCGACGCTTGACGAGTGGCAGCGAGGTGAAAAGTGGAGCGACCCGATAAAGATGGACGTTGTCGCCAGCTTGCCCCGCTTTTTGAACTATTTCGATCACAAGGTGTCCGAACTGAGCATCACCTACACGTGGACACTCGACACCGCCGATTATGCGCCCACGTAAGGACACATTCATGGGATCATTCATAAAAAAAAAAGCGAGTCTCACCTTCTTTTAAATTTGTAGAAAGACAAATTTGACGCGCCGGCGCAACAGCAATGCGCAGCTGATGGCAGCGGACAATGGCGGCAAGGCGCACTCTCACCCGTACATGACATTCACGAAGCGCACCGACATGCCCATGGCCGATGCCGATGTCGAGCCCCTGACGGACCTGATCCGCAACCTCAATGTGCAAAACGCCGGCGCCATGGAAGCCCTGTGCCGCGCCATGCTCACCTTGCTCGCCTACCACGCCGACCGCGACGCCGCGCTCGAACAAGACACGGTCCATGCACTTCTCAAGGCATTCGATCTCATGGGCGACACCTTTATCAACACCTGTGCCGCGCGACTCGACATTGACACGTATCAAAAGGTAAAAAAAAAGAGGAAAGAAGGGAAAAAAAAAAAAAGCAAAATGGGATGCAATTGGGCTCACGCTCACACTTTTTTCTTTTTTTTTAAAAAAAAAAAAAGGTGACGATGTTCATTTGCGAGATTTTGGCGGATGAGCTGATCATGCGCATGATGGATGGACCTGCGGCGGCGAGTCGCGGTGGCACCGGCAGCAATAAGAGCGCACCGCCGCGTGCCGAGGATCTACAGGCGCTATGCCAGCATTGGATTGCGCATTTGGAGCAGCTCTGGTTTGCACAGGCGATGGGCGATCGCAGTGCGACGGCGACGACGTGCGAGATTGATACCATCTTGGATGACGGCAGTGTGTACATGGACGACGACCGCCGTGACAAGATTCTGTTGCGATATTGGTTGCTCAAGGGCAAATTGGCGCTCTGCACCGATAATGCAGAGCTCGCGCTCACCTGGTACGATAAGTGCAACAAGCTGCTGCAGACACTTCCATGGCAAGACCAATCTTTTACACTCCCTTGGTAAGAAAAAAAACGAAAAAAAAAAAAAAAACCAAGAAAGCGCCCCGTTTTCATCTTTTTTTTTTATATAGTCGATTCGACGCGACCATCAACGAACAATTCACTAAGAACAAGCTCGGTGCCATTGCGCTCAAGGCTAGCATTTTCACGGCCAAGGCCAGCTTTGAGAACAAAAAGTACGACGCCGTGCTGCAATACATGGAGCCCCTGATGCAAGACAAGATGGACGAATTGGATCATGACGGGCTGACCGACGGCCTGTTTGAGATCATCATGATGGTGGCCAAGGTAAAAAAACAAAAATCATCAAAGAAACGCCTTGGTTCACTCTTTTTCTCGTATGTTTGCCTTAGTGTCATGTGAAATTGAAGCAGTGCAAGGACGCATGGACGCTGTACGGCAAGATGCTTGCGCGCACAACATGTGACATGGTCCATTACGGCGCCAAGATGGCGACGGCCAATACCATTGCCCCATGCAAGGATGACACCGAGTTTTACCGCCTCTTTGGCATGATTGACGCCATTGTGCACGAAATGGCCGACATGCTATCGCATACCCCTCTTGAAGGTAACGGAAAAAAAGAGCAAGAAATGGGCAATGGGGCGCTCAATTTTTCCGCCCGATTTTTAGACTGGCTCGCTGCGACCGTAGACACCGAATTGCTGGACAGTCTGCTGATTCTGCTGCGCACGTCGATGGTGTACATTTTCCGGCACCCAGACTTCATCCCGCTCGTCAACAACTTTGCCACACCAGACTCGACGCCGCACGTACCGTCGCGCCGCACCATTGCCAACTTTTTCAATGCTCTATCGACGCGTGCGTGGGTCCTCGTCGCCACACTCATGGAACGCCGCTTCCACGATGACAATGACAAGATGATGGGCCTCGCCAGTGTCCTGCAGACCTTGCACGATGAGCTTGGCGAGCGCGAAATTTGCGGCGCAGGCAATGGTAAAACAAAAAAAGAAAAAAAACAGAAAAAAAAATGGAAGGCTCATTTTTTTATTTTTTTTAGGCATCTTTTTGCAGTATTTGATGAGGATCCTGGGCGGTCTGGACATGAACGACAATCGCAGTGGCGTGTATCAATGTTACCACTGCCTGTTTGGCATTCTTCTCGCGGTAAACTCGAATTTTCATGGGCAATTGGAGGGCCAGGACACTGACATCTAATGTTCATTCTCTTTTCTCGTGTTTAGAAAGAAGGCGAGATGGTCGAGGAGCACCACGCGACGCACGGTAGCATGGATGACGCTGCTGCAGAGAGGTTGTACCGCCTGATCATCGACGACGTCCTTGAAAAGCTGCATCGCAATGTCTCCCTAAAGCATGACCTCAAGGACGGCATTGACAATGTCGCTGAACTGTACGACAAGCTGCCATTGGGCATTGGTATGTCAAAAAGAAGAAAAAAAAAAAAAAAGGCAAAATGAGCTCAATTGGCCCCTCCCCATTTTTGTTTTAGCCAACGTGTCCGTCAACACCGACTTTGTCAAAGCGTATCTGGACAAGGAAATCAACGTGTCGCAGCCCATCGAGACAATCCTCCAGCAATGCACCATGCCAATTTCCGACATTCGTGCCAAAATGCCATCGCTCACCTGTAAGCGCCTTTTTTTATTTCCAAATGACCATGGCTGAATACTTTCCCTTCTTTCTTTGTAGGTGTCTACGACCAGATCTTCTGGATCAGGGGCCGCATGTTAAGGATCTTGATCAAGAACAGACCAAAAATCGTCACGGAACGCACGTTCCTCGATTTGGAGGAGGCCGCCGAGCAATTCCAGGTAAAAAAAAATCCCCTCATCCGTGTCTCTTTTTGCTCACACCGATTTTGTACATCAACTAGTATCATGTCATCATGCACCCCGAGGACCAATTGGGCTGGTACGATCTGGGCACGACACTCATGTACCTTGCCGAGGAAGAATTGATCTGGAGCGCCGCAAACATCAAGAAAAGCGCGAGCAGCATCGCCAAATACCAACGTGTAAGCAAAAATGGGACAGGATTTTGGATGGCAAAGGGCGATTTTCTCTTATTTATTTTTTCCAATATTTTAGCAAGCATTCAATTCGCTGATGAAGACGTGGCAGCTGTCGCGCGATGGCGACAAGCTCCCAATGGACGTGCGGGCCGAGTTTTTTGTCCACTTTGGCTATTTGGTGGAGAGCATGGTGTGCGCGCCGATGAACATGGCGGCGTTCCAGACGACCGCGATGCTGACGGCCATGGACGACCAAGGTCAATTGCGCCAGGTCGCGCGCCAAAAGAAGCTGCCCAACGAAGAAAGTGCGAAGCACCTCAGCCTTAGACTCTACAGCAGGGGCCTCATGCCCTCGGCACAGGACAGGTGGAAGTAAGTCACAGCGACAATAAGAGTTACTCGCCCTTTTTGACGCGTTTCATTCTCTTGTCTGTAGGACTTTTTTTGCCATTGGCAACTGCTTCAGTCGCTTGAAACGCCCTGCCACGGTAAAAAAAAAAAAAAAAAAAAAAAACCGCGTGCACTTTAAGGATTTTATCTGACGCGTCTTTTTTTTTAAAAAAAAATTAAGGAATCGGCCGATTGGTTCATGCGCGCGCTCAAAAACTGCCCAAACTCGCAAAATGACTACATCCAGCCTCTGTACAAGTTATGTGCGTGCCTGGCCAAGGCGCTTCACCGCCGTGAAATTAGCGTAAGACTTGTAAAACCGAGTAAAACACGCGAATATTCACCCCTTCCCCCCCTTTTAGCCGGAAAAAGTGCAATCATACATGCACCAGGTCCAGACCATGTCGCTGAGCGTGAATATCCTGGGCCCTACGGTGTCCAATGCGGCACACGCCTCGACATCCACATCGTCCCCGGCCACATCGTCCCCGTCGTCATCCGCAGCACCCTCTTTGCCCATACCGTCGCCGTCTACACAGCACCACGCCATGTCTCGACCACCCATGGTTCTATCTTCGCCGTCGGCATTGTCGCCTTCCATGTCCACAGCAACAACACCGCCACAAGGGCCAAAACCAGGCATGATTTTGCAAATTGACGCCGACGGCCGCGCGCATCTCACAACACCAACCTCGGGCATCCCATCCATCATCGACCTGACCGACTCAAGCACGACCGCCCCCATTCGCCGCGCACGCACTATGCCAAAATACGCGCCAGTAACGAAAAAGGCATTCGACATGCTCTTTGAGAAACTCTTGGATATTCAGCGCGTCGACAAGAAGCATTGGCACCACAGGCCCATCTACCGAGTACGAAAAACAAAGAGAAAAAGGGGTGTCTTGTCTCGCTCAGAGTCACTCATTTGTCATTTTCTTTTTAAAAAATAGCTGGCATGGATGCACGACAAGATCTATGCCGACCCGGACAAGGCCAAGGACGAGCTGCTGCAGCTGTTCACGCTAAAGGCCACCAACAAGGGCGTCGTGAACATTTGGAAACCGGATTTGGAAAGGTAAAAACAAAAAAAAATCGTTCACACGTGTGTTCATGTCGAATTGCGCGCGAATTAGGCCCGGCAAACACTTTGTGTACGTGACGCAATACATCCTGTTCCTCGTCGACCTTGCACGCGCCACACACGACGCTGAAACACTCAAAAATCTCTGCCGCAAGTTGCGCAAATCGAGCCATCTGGTGTTTGACGACAAGGCGACGTTCCAATCGGCCCTGCACGCCTATGTCGAGGTATGTTTAGAAAAAAAAAAAAATTAAGAACAACAGTAATGAGCCATGCACGTTGATCAACCGGCTGATTTGGATGCTGAATGGCCCTCTTTTTCTTTTTTTCTTTTCTTTTTGACCCCCAATTAGGTGTGCAGCTATGATTTGGACGCCGAGGGCGTGGGCAGCAAATGGCTTGATTGTCTGTTGACCGGGTACGTGAACCTCGAGTCGTTCATTTCCGTGTGCAACAATTGGCGACACATGCAGACGACGCGCAATGTCGGCGACACGCCATCGACGCGGTGGATGACGGTGCTCTTGGACCTGTGGAGCATCCGCACAAGCGCACACAACTTTGTCGACACGGACCACGCCGACCAGCTCTTGCACCGCACCATCTGCCGCCATCTCTTCGCCGAAATGCCTCTGGCAAATATGCTGTCCAAGGAACCCACAAACGACAAGCGAGAAAAAGTTGACATTAGCATCCTCAACAATGTCGTAAAGTCGCTCGCCACCACGCTCGCCAAATAAATTCACCCACATGGCGTGCCCAATTATCCCCCCCCCTTTCTTCCCTCCCCATCCCCCTTTTTTTTTTTTATCTTCCGTTTCTGTCGTTTTTATCTTTTCGACCGCATGCATCCCCTCGAAAATATATACAAAACACCCACGTCACTCGCTTGCATCCGTTTTTGATACAAAAAAGGTTGGCCGCATTAAATGTGGTCATGACCAAATATGGACAGTGACACCAAAAAAAACTTTTTTTTTTTTGAGTGATCAGCAAAAAAAGATGGAGATCCAAACAATGGCCATCCATTCAAGTGAAATCGTGCCCCCACGTGTGGTTGATGATTGGCTATTCTTGTCCCATTGTCTTCCACCCCGTTCTTTTTGAGTTTCTGAACGGAGTTGGGCCGCGCAAACCGTGATGAGCAAATAAATAAAGAAAAAAGGGCACCACTCACGTTCATCCCCTGACACAGGGCCCAATTGCCAAGTCACACTTGTCTTGCATTCATTACAGTGCGTGCAACTATTGCAAAAATAAGGAGGCGATGCAGCGTCATCCGCCAAGGCGACATGATCAAGGCCCGCTAGGCTATGTCTTTTTTTTTTCTTACGCAGGGCGTTCTTTTTTCCCTTTTTCCTGAGCAATGGCTGAGCGCACGGAGCTGGGGGGAGGGCGGGCCAGTGGGGCGGAGCGGGAGCGCTCCATTGACAAGATTTTAAGGTTCTGATGAATTTTTTTTGTTTTGGATAGATCACTTGAGTACACGTGAGGTACCGTGAGCGGCTCATCGTGCGATGCGAGCCAATGGTTTTGTCGCTTATGCCCTTTTGCGTAACATCCGAACTTGAATTTTTTTGCAACGGAGCTTTTTTTTCCATTTGCAGCTTGTCAAAAGAAGATAAAAAAGCGACCCTATTCTTTCCATTGCTTCTTTTTTCCTCCATCCTTTCTTTTTTCTTTCTTCCTTGTTTTCTTTTTCTTCCTTGTTGACACCATGAAGTTTGCTCACTCGCTTCAATTCAACGCTGTGCCTGAATGGATAGACAAATACGTTGCGTAAGTCAAGACCACGTGCTTCTCTCCTTTTTTTTTCAATTCGTGTGCCCTGTTTGCCACGCTTTCTCCGTTGCGTGTCATCGGAGCCTCGTCTCAAAAGCCCCCCCCCGAGACGTTCCAATTGCCCCGCAAAAAAAAACAAAGTTGACTAATTTATATCGTTTTTTTATTCAACAGGTATGAGCATCTGAAAAAGATCATCTTCCAGCTGGAAAAGGAGCGTGTGGATGCGCTGAATCGCCAGGACAAGGATGCCGAGCTTGGCGACGAGGCCGCCAGCCAAAAATCGTCGACGGTGGCAGACGAATCGGCGTTTATGACGCAGCTGGACATTCAATTGGAGAAGGTGTTTGACTTTTACACGCAAAAGGAGACGGAATTGTACAACAAGATGGATGCGCTCGTGGGCGATTTGGCCGGTGTGCTCAAGGATGACAATGACCATCATTATCCGAACCAGGTGGACGCGCTGTACACGTTGGAAACGCTGGATTCCACGCTCAATGTCGAAGAAAAGGCATCGGCGTCGCAAGCAGCGGCTGGAGCTGAAAAGCGCGCTCGTCGCATGTCCATGGAATCGCGATTCTCGATGCACTCGACGGCTCCCTCGCACGTCCAGAATTTGACGGACAAGCGGTCGCAACTGATCCACCTGTACATCAGCCTGTCGGAGCTTGAATCGTACGTGGAATTGAACAAGACGGCGTTTGAAAAGATCCTGAAGAAGCACGACAAGGTGCTGAATGGCCATTTGCGCGACCAGTATCTGCGCAAGATGGTGCTTGATTCGCGCCCATTCATGCCAAAGACCGTCGAGACCCTGCGCGCCAACATTACGCGTGTCGAGAAGCTGTATGCCGACGCGTTTTGCCAGGGCGACGTGCACGTTGCCATGCGCCAGATGAAAATCCACCTAAAGGACCAGGTGCGCTACGATCGCAACACGGTGTGGCGCGACATGATCAGCCAGGAACGCCAAGCAACGGAAATGCACGTCAAGGAGCCCCAGGTGCCAAAAAAGACGTATGGATTTGGCCCCATGCGCCTCAATGGCGAGCAATTGCGTCAATTGGGCTTCTTCATCTTTTCCCTCGTGGTGTTGACCGTCCTGCTCAATGTTGATACCTTTGGCAATCGATCCGAGAACTATTGCTTTGCCTTGCTCATCTTCTCTGCCGTCATGTGGGCCACCGAGGCTATCCCCCTCTACGCCACGTCCATGCTCATCCCCTTTTTGATCGTGTTGCTCAGAGTCATGAACAATGCCGATGGCACGCCCATGACCGCCAAGAATGCCGCCAAATCCACGTTCCAATCCATGTTTTCCGGTACCATCATGATGCTTCTCGGCGGCTTTTCGCTGGCCGCTGCCCTTAGCAAGTATGGCATTGCAAAGGCCTTTGCGTCCCACGTCCTCTCGCGCGCAGGCACGCGTCCCCGTTGGGTCTTGGTAAGATATTGGCATTTTGGAGATGGAATTGGACGCGAATTCTGACTTTTTTTTTTTTACGACGTAGTTGGCCATCATGTTTGTGTCTGCTTTCCTGTCCATGTGGATTTCCAACGTTGCGACGCCTGTTTTGTGCTTTTCGCTGATCAATCCGATTTTGCGCACGTTGCCTGATCATTCCAAGGTGGGCTCGTGTTTGATTTTGGGCATTGCGCTTGCGTGCTGCACGGCGGGCATGGCGTCGCCCATCTCGTCGCCTCAGAACATCATCACGATGCAATACATGGAGAATCCCTCGTGGGGCACGTGGTTTGCCGTTGCGTTGCCCATTGGCATCATCACGCTCATTTGTCTTTGGTTCACTCTGTTGGTTGTCTACCGCCCCGATCGCGATGTGCCTCACCTTAACACGGTCAAGGCGACCACGGGCAAGGTCACGTGGACCCAGGTGTTCATCATGGCCATCACCATCATCACCATTGCCTTGTGGTGTGCCGAGAACAGCCTCGAATATGCTCTTGGCGACCCCGGCATTGTCGCTGCCATCCCTCTTTTTGTCTTTTTCGGCACCGGATTGCTCAACAAGAGCGATCTGAATGCTTTCCTCTGGTCCGTCGTCGTCCTTGCCCAAGGTGGCATGGCCCTTGGCAATGCCGTCACCTCTTCTGGCCTGTTGAATGACATTGCCATGCGCATCAAGGATGGTGTCGAGGGATTGCCCACCATCGCCATCCTCGCCGTCTTTGCCCTCTTGATCCTCGTCTTCTCCACGTTTGTCTCCCATACCGTCGCCGCTCTCATCATCATCCCCATTGTCCAGCAAGTCGGCTCTCATTTGCCCATCCCCCACCCCAATTTGCTCGTCATGGGCGCCGGTCTTGCTTGCTCCAGTGGCCAGGCCCTCCCCGTCAGCGGCTTCCCGAATCTCACCGCCGTCATGCTGGAAACACCCACCGGAAAGCCTTATTTGCGCTCCACGGACTTTTTGATCGCCGGCGGCATCACCAGTGTCATCTGCACCATCCTTATCATCACCCTCGGCTACGGCATCATGACCGGCGTCGGCTATTAGACTGCTAAAAAAACTCAAAAAAAGCGCGTCTAATGATACCCTTTTGCCCCCCCTCTTTTTCTCAAATTCTCTCTTTTTTTCTCTCTTTCATTTTGCATGCCCAATCTGTACCAATAAACTTATTTGCATCGCTATTCTTATCCAATTTGCAACCCAAAAAATAAGAAAAAAAAGTGAGACGCGTTTGTTGCCATCGAAAAATGCCCTTTTTAAATCAATAAACATGTTTTCATTGCATTTTGCATCCAAAGGAGAGAAAGAAAAAAACGCGTCTGTTTGGTCTCAAAAATAAGCGCGACGACCCAAATTTGGGTTGGGCGTTCAAATGGGGCAAAACGCCGACGGACATCTGTTTGTGTCTCTCTTTTAGTTTCACCCTTTTTTGCTTTTTTTTTTCTCGTTTGTTGCCATGGACGATTCGCTGGAAGCGCGTATTCTCAAGGCGGCGGCCAAGGCGGACGCCAACGACTTGCCCGACTTTCCCGACGACAAGAGCGATCTGCCGTCTGATTATGAATATGAGCCCAACGACGAAGAAGAAGAGGAAATTGTCGAAGATATCACCGAGTCCGAGCTCCTAAAGTACTTGGATCAGCAACAGGACCCGCTACAGGTCGCGCAGCGTCTGTTTTATCACGAGCTCAACACCCTGACCGCGCAAAAACACGAACACGACTGGAAACTCAAATGCATCCCCAACAAATGCATGGAGGAATTGTATGCCAAGGGCTGGACGCAAATGGATTATCTGATCGACCTCGACACGCTCAAAGGTAAGAAACAAGCTTGGTCCTGATCCCTATGGCTCATGTCCCCCATTTTATCTTTTTTTTCCATTTTTTTGCATTTTATTTTATTTTGCCTAGGTGCACGCCACGAGGCCGACGCGTGGTTGCAGCAGGGCAAATTCATGCCCGCAAGCCGCGCAAAGACGTCCGAGGAGGATCCATTCCGTGACACCAACGCGCGCGACGACGCGATTGTGTGGTATTTTTTTTTAAAAAAAAAAAAGCGGAAAAAGGACCGCGATGCTCATTGTCTCGACTCTCCTTTTTAGGCTCGATCCCGCGGCCAACGATAACCCTACCAACTTTCAAAAGGTCCTGGACTTTTTCAGTGGGCCGCTGCATGCGGATTTGGCGTCCATGATCCGCCTGAACGGCAAGACCGAATATCAGCTCGCGTACTATCATCCCGACAATGCGCGCTACGAGTGCCACCGCGACGCGCTGCCCACAGACGACCCCGACGATACCACGCAGCGCCGCGTCACGGCCATCTTGTACCTCAATCCTGGATTTTGCAACAGCGAGGGCGGCGAGCTCAAAATCCACGGCCATCGCTCCGCATCCGGCCTTGAGGACTCGGCAGACAGACTCATCCACCCGCTCCTCGGCCGTGTCGTCATCTTTTTGAGGTAAAAGCGACGCGAGTGGCACCTAAAAAGGCGCGCGAACTTACGTGTTTTTTTTTTTTTTTGCATTTTTTTTCGCACTTTTGCCGCCGCAGCGGTGTTGTGGACCACGAGGTGTGCCCTGCCAAAAAGGAACGTTTTGCACTGACAGCATGGATGCGATGAGGCTGCATGAATTCTATTTATTTGTCTATTTCAATGATGCAAAATTAAAAAAAAAAAAAACGACGACTGTGGTGCTTCACAGCACCAAAGAAGCGGGTATACCAGGGGTCTGGAGGGCGCATGAAAAAAAATGGGCCCATTTTTCCCTTGTTCCACAATTGGGCATGACTGAGACGCAGCAACAATAAAAATGGGACAAATGTCAACCCACTTCTCTCTCTTTTTCACACACACACAAATCTAAACCATGGCATCCGAGCCAGAACATACCACCACCACACAAAAGCAGACACAGCAGCAAGTGATTGATCAAGAGGTGCACATCTCGACACCAGAGCCCAACCGCTCTGTCGAGCGCGTCGTGTGCATCTGCCTGGACGACTCGTCCGGCAAAGATGCTTTTGAATGGGCCGTCAACGAATTCATCCAGCCAGACAAAGACATGGTAAAGGCTAGCCCCAATCCAGCGGTCAAAAGGGGCGAAAAATAAAGTAGCTCACTTTTTTTCTTGTTTTAGGTCACCCTGTTGCACGTGCGCGAATTGGACATCCCCATCACACCGTACATGACCGCCGCCGTCTACGTCGAGGAGATGGGCGAGGAGCGTCGCGAGGAAAGTCATCAGCTGCTCAAGCATTTTGCAGCTCAATTGGTCAAGAAGAACGTATGAAACGACAAAGATAAAATGAAAAAGGCACATGTTGATTTTTTTTTTTATCCAGGTGGCATGCAAGGCGATTTCCATGGTGGGCGACCCAAAATCCGAGCTCGTGCGAAAGATCACGGAAATCAAGGCCGACGTGGCTATTGTCGGCTCGCGCAACTATGGCGCCATCAAACGGTAAAAAAATAAACAGGTTGGCATGAGACCCAATGGCATTTTCTCACGCTGCGCCGCCCGCGCCTTTTTTAGTGTCCTGCTGGGCAGCGTCAGCGATCACCTGGCGCACCACTGCCCGTGCACCGTCATCATCGCAAAGCCTCCCAAAAAGTGAACAACGACTCGTTTTTTCTAGTTTCACGGGATGATCATCAATAGCGTGGAACACCGAGAGCAATAAAAAAAAAAAAAGAAGTTGCATGAATGAGCACGACCGATTTCCATTTGGAGTAATGGGCGGGGCAGGACGCGTGGAGAAAACGCCAACACGGCCATTTTCAAGGATTTTAAACGCGATTTTCGCGCTGACTCGGCTTGAAAGGCATGGCGCTCTACGCACGCATCACGTCGATACATTATCGCACCATGTTTGAAGTACGGCCTGAGCATCGAGTGCATCGATCGTGCGTGAGAAATGTTCCAAAAATGCGCCATAGGGATTAATAAAGCGATGTCTCAGCACTTCACCTCCTCGATCTTCCGTTTTATGGCACAACAAGATGTTAAAAGTGGTCCAAGACATCCACGGTGGGTTTCAGCGCATCAGCTGCAGCGATGGTGCAAAACGAATTTTTAGCCGTGGTGAGCGCCCGAACAAAAAACGAAAAATCAAGTCTTCTAAATCCTGCCAAGCTTGTACACAATAGTGGCCGCATGGAAAACCGCGGAGAATGCCAAAAATAAGAATGGGGTCGACCTGCAGGTTAAAGAGCAATGAGCAATTTTCGATTAATTTTCAACGGCGAATAGCAAAGGAAAAACGCGTTCATAGAGCCGCGCCGTCGCGTCTACTAGCAAAAGCGACGCCCGGAGCACGGATTTTATTTGAAACAGGCGCGTAGGGTTCGACGCCTGACGCGGTTAAACACGCGTCAAAGGATCTCTATGACTTTTCAACCGTGTCAAATATGCAAAAATAATCACTTTTTTCATTGATCACCAACGTCCACATACGCAGCGAGCCATGCTCTTTCTGATGGTGTGTGTTTCCCAAAGAGATGAACAATATTCGTCGAGATGTCCTTGAGCCGAAAATTTAGCCTAAAATCCATTTTACGCGGAAACCAGTCAATGGACCTCTGTTTTTGTTGCATTTTTATCGGTTCTTGGAGTGCCTGTACCATGTGGTTGAATGGTGTGACGATCTGAAGACTTGGATTTTCCAATTTTCAAATCCACGACCGTACCCCCAGGAAAATCCGTCATTTTTGAAAATCGTTCTTGCGCGCAATACAGCGGTCGCAGTGCCTTGGGAGTGGGCCCATTTGAACGAGACACATTGGCATCGTCCGATGAACGTGTCGCTGGCCTTATCAGATGCAAAGTTCATCGACAAACGACTGGAAAACAGCGAAAACAGCTCAATTGGTATTTTCTCGACAGCTGCTTGATTGATTCCAGTTTTTGTTGCACAGCACACGAGTGCAATACCGTAAGCTCAAATCATTTGCAGGACGCTGGATGCGCATCAGCTCAAGATGAGCCTCTTTTTCACAGAAACAAAAAAAAAGTGGATTTGAAAGTGGAAGTGAAACCTGGGTCTTCTGGACTCCACACCATTCAACCATGTGGTAAAACACGCCTTGTTGGTCACTAAAGATGAAATAAAAATCGCGGGTCGATGAGCTGATTCAGGTGTAAAATGCGATGGAGGCTGTTTTTTCGCCGGTATGATAGGCAAAGTCCGCGAAAATTGGTCAGCGAGCCGTGAAACCCAGACCACCAGCGTTGATTTTTCTTTCTTTCTTTTTTTTTTGGCACGTCAACACGTCGCGTTGCCGTTAAACGAAGCGAGAAAATAAAGAAATACGATGAAATTCCGATTATACCGCATTGGGACGCGTTTTTTATTGCGCTAGCACGTCGTGCCGCCGCTCAGAAACGTATTCTGCTTGTTGGTGCCACCATGTGACGCGTCAATTGGCACGCTGGCGCGTCGTGGCCGCGCTTTAAATGAGCAAGAATGCAATGAGATGAGACTGATCCGATTTGTTTAATTCATTTGGCAGCTGTAAGGTAGTAGGAGGAGCGTGATGAACAAGAGGGGAAAGCGAGCGGGTGAAAGACACTTAAAAGAAATCAAGTTGCTAATGAACAAAGTAAAAGACAAAGGAAGAGCGGGAAGGGGGGTGAAGGGAGCTAGGCAATGAGATAGAAAAATAAGGTGTTAGTGAGGATGGATGAGAGAGGAAAAGGGGGGAAAAAAAAAGACAAGGAAAAAGAGGTGGATCACTTTGGCACCATTATGACTTGTAATAGCGATTGACCCAGTCCCTCACATGGAGACTGACGCGATACATCCTCTTGGACTTCCACTTGTTGAAAAAGGCCTCGTCGTTGGTGGGTTGTGACAGGTAGTTCAACAGGAGCTCGACGGTCGGTTTGAGCTCATGACCCGTGTAACCAGACGATTTTACCAAGTCGGACGTCTAAGAAAGCAAGAAAAACGAAGAATCATCAGATCGCGTCGCGATTTTTTTTTTGAGGGTTTACCCAAGGGCCAGCTTCAACAAAGAGCTTCATGGCGAGCCAAAACGAGGCAGCGGCAATGAGAGAGGGCGGGATGGCGATGAAGCGGTGGTCCATGCATGAGATTTCCATGAAATACTTGGCAAACAAACGCAATCGTGGATGGCAGTCCATATTGATGGTCATGTGGCGATAAAAATGCAAAGGGTTTGGGTAACTGAGCTTGAAGTCGAGGCACTGCAAGACGTAGCGCTCTGCCGTCAGAAGATCTTGCTCCTGGATGGTGTCGCCGGTCATGTACAGGAATTGCTGGATGGGTGGCGCCACGGATTCCTCAAATTTGGCCGCCACATACAGCGCGGTGATGCCAATCAGCTGCAGTTTGCCAAGAATCACCTTTCTGTCGGACAGGACGCGGTCGATGATGTTGACAGCAAGGAAAAGCGTCTCGGGCATCAACAAAAATAAGTAGTGGGCCTCCACCACCCAGTCAATCAGCACGTTGCGCATGCGCCATGTCATGTCTGTCTGCATCTGCTGGATGTAGTTTGGATTGGCAAGCGTATCCCTCTGCAAGTGCGAATAAAAAAGAAAAAAACGTGTGAGAAGTGCATCTGAATCGAGCTTGGATCGCAAGGGGATCGTGCCAGAATCGCGAGAATGGCGCGACGCGAAAGCGAGCCATTTGTTTTTTTTTTTCTTGTTTTTTTAACTTTTCTTATTTTTTTTTTTTCGTTACCTCGATGCTCAAGAGGTAGCGATGGATGTCTTCTGCATATTCCGCGACGAGAGCAGGGTCGTTGGGGGCATCGTCTGCTTCTGTCTTTTTTTCGGTGGCGCGAGCATGCTCCAAAAGCTTTTCGCGTGCGCGGCGTTCTTGTTCCTCGTCGAATTTGCGAGCGGCCTCGTCTGTTTCGGGATCATTGGCCACGGTGGCAGGCATGTTGCCACGCTGAAGCATCGAGAACTTGGACGACTTTGCTGAGGACAAGGAAGATGAAGACTGTGTGGGCCTTGGGGCGGCCGATGTGCTATTTGGGTCGACGTTCTCCTTGCCCTGGTCAATGTCATGTGCGGTGTCATTGTCTGCGGCGGACGCGGGGCTCTTGTGCTTCTTGAGTGTGGCAAGCAGCTGTTCCCTGCGCTGGAACGACGCGTGGAACGAGCGTTTCTTTGTGTTGGCGTGGTGCAGCAAATATTGCTCGCGAATAGCGGCCTTGATGCGATCGGGCACGATGATGGGCAGCACTGGTACGGGCTTCATGTCGCCAGATGAAGATGCGGGATATCGCGTGCTATTGTCATCAAAAAACACCTGCACATCCTTGTTGACCGCTTTTTCTTTGCTGACCGACGCCTTTTCTTTGCTGACCGACAACTTTTCTTTGCTGGGCTTGCCTTTGAGGGTATGTTGGGTGGTGTTATCGCGCGTATTCTCCTTGTCCTTGTCTTTCAAAGTCGTCAACTATTATAAAATTTAAAAAAAATCACAATACAGAGAAATCAGTCATCCAAAAGCCATGGATTTCCGCATCCATTTTTCTGTTCAATTCGTTACCATGGAGGGCTGCCGAGCGCGGTTGCTCTTGTCGGTAAGGATTGAGCGCTTTGCGTCGGTGGGTGCACGTGTGCTAGATTTGACCGTGTTGCCGTCTGCAGCGCGGAGACCCTTGCCTGCCGCTTTTGTGCTGGCCGTGTTGGTCGTCGTGGGCAAGCTGTTTTCATCCCTGGCGGCGGCTTGCCTGGCGCCTCCCTACGTTGTAAACAAGCAACAAAAAGCCAAACAAGGAAAAGAACAAGAAAAAAACACCCGGTCAGTTATCAACAGGGAGAAAAAAACGAGGGGCAAAAAAAAACATACCATGGTAAGCTCACTCCCATAAACCATCAAAGAGCAGGATGAAGGGGGTGAGTGAGCTGGCAAAAGAGAGAGGAAAAGGAAAGGAGGGTAAAGAAAAAAAGCAAAAGGGTAAAAGAAACTAGGGAAAAGAGAAAAGAGTGGGGGTAAAAAAAAAAAAAAAAACGGCAAAGGAAGAGAAAAGGAAGAGGAAGAAAAAAAAACAACGAGACCGCTCCTGTCTCCTCATTGTGGGACTGGCCATGCACACACACGCACACACAGCCCGCCGCGAAAAAAAAATTTCTGCTTAAAGACCGACGCGTTGGTATTGAACGAGCTCACGCTCCTTTTGAAATCACGAGTCCCCGCACGCCACCCATTGACCCATCCGTTGGCTAGGATCAAAGAATAATTTGTCGTCCTGCACAACAACAAAAAAAAAAAAAAAAAAAACACTCCAAACACCAGAAAAAAAAAAAAAAAACACAAAAAAAAGAGCGCGCGCGCTTTGCGACACGCGACGTGTGTGACCCGCCGATGATTGGATCGTCCTTTTTTTCTCCATGGGACTAGCTTTTTATTCTCAATTAGATGGGTAAAATGGATGCAGCTCTTCGCCCAACATAGGCTGTGCCGTATCGCAACGTCGACACGCCGCCAGGGATGTAAGAGCCAACATACCTATTAAAAAAAAAATGAAAATATGAAAAAAAGGCATCAATGGCGCCACCCTCGTCTCCCTTTTTGCGTTTTCTCCTTACCATAGCAAGGCGATGATCTGCATCACCGCAAACAGAATCGTCAGAATATAATTGCGCGCCTACATGAAACAAAAAGAAGACCATGGTCAATCATTTTCGCCTCAATCATGCTCAATTGAGCTCCATTGTTCCTTTCCCTCCCCTTTTCCTTGTCTCTCTCGCTCATTATTCTTTACAATCAGGGACGACCACAACGTCAGGACCATGGATCCCACGTACGTGCCCGTGAATGGTAATCGTTCCATGGAAATCATGTGCTTCATATGCGACCATGGCCCGCGGAGCATCGCAATGCTTGTCAGGACCAAAATGCTGCCCACTATGGAGGAGAAAGCGAGAAAAAGCGAGCGAGTGAGTGACGGGGGGGGGAAACACTCGGCGCGCAATGCCAGGGCCTAAAAGGAAGTAAAAATGGTCCAATCGGGCGCGATTGAACAAACATGGAGCCAAACTTACGTGTAAAAGTTGCTGCGAATTTGCCGGGGACAATGGGAATCATGAACAGGAAAAGCGAAAAGGCCTACAATGGAGCAAATCCCCCCCAATGGCGAATGGGATGGTGAGTCCAAAGCACGGCCCTGATCTCTTTCTAAATTTGGCCGATTTTCTTTACCAAGAAAAAGCAAAGGATGCCAAGGCCAAGACAAAGAGCAAAAGCCATGATCCGCTAAGACCCAGATGATGATGATAAAAAAATAATATGTGAGCTGGCGCAATTTCTTGTGAATTGGCGTCCATACCTCCATGCGCGACAACTGGAACCATGGTTCCTCCTCCTCCTCGCCTGTGTTCACGGGCAAATAGCCCTGGACTTGGCTGGACATGTTGGAGAACCAGCTGGAGGCCGACGTGCGAATGTTGTCGAGTGGCGACGCGGCTGGCGAGTCTGTGGGAAGCGAAATACGCGCAGTTGACGACGACGTCAAGTTGAAATTGCGTAGTGAGTTGCGAAAGCTATTCTCGGTCGTCGTGGACATGATGGCTGGCCAAAAGAAAGAAAAAGAAAGAATTGGTGCACACAAAAGGTCAAATGGCCCTCCCCTTCTTGAGCGGAGTTGCCTCCACGGCTCGAAAACGTGGCCCATCCAAAGCTCGGGTCACGTGAGCGCGCCCTGGGACCGCCATATCATTATCGCATCCCTTGATCCATTGCCGTTTTCCCTGAACAGACGCGTCAAAAGCCCCGCTCGTGGCCTTTCTCCGTCATACCCAGTCTGTTCTTCTTGTTCTTCTTTCATTTCCATCACAACCGCCAAGAGCGACGCGTCAAACACCCTTTTTGCCGCTTTTGTCGGAACGCCCGAGGGCTGCGCGAAGACGTCATCGTTCATCTATAAAAAGGAGTGGGCGGACAACGCTGACTTTTTTCATTTCTTTCTATTTTCTTTCTTCTTTTCAACCAAATACCATGTTCTCGCACCACTCCAACCCCCAAGGCACTCTGCAAGTCACCGTCGGTAAGCCCATTCTGCCATGTTTTGCTCATTTGGCGTGCTTGCTCACACCCAATGGCTCATAGTTGAGGCGCGCAAGCTCAAAGACGAGGATCTCATTGGAAAGGTAAGCGGCTCTCATCTCTTTTTGGCACCCTTTTTTTTATTTGTCGCCTCATTGTTTATGTTTTTTTTTTCTCTGCATGTAGAATGATCCGTTCGTGTAAGTGGGCGTTGCGCCTTGGCATGGGCGTCATGGCAATTGGGCGCCGCATCGTGTTCTCATCTCTTTTTTTTTCCATGACATCAGCGAGCTCTGGATTGACAGCAAGTACAAGCAGCGCACCAAGCAATTGGACAATACCAACAATCCCGTGTTCAACGTAAGCTGCGTGTAGTCCGAGAGAGAGAGAGAGAGAGAGAGAGAGAGAGAGAGAGAGAGGGAAAAAAGGGCGTTGTCCAAGAAAATGGGGAAAAAATGGGTGTCTGACGCGCGCTTTCCATAGCAAACCTTTACATTCCCGCTGAACCAAGGCACCAAGGACCACAAGCTGTATTTCCAGGTGTACGACAAGGACGTCATCGGCTCCGACAAAGTGGGCGAGTGCTCGTACGACTTTTCCCAGGTGGTCCGCGGCGGCCCCGTCGACGAATGGGTCAATCTCAAGGGCAAGACAGGTCTGCGTAGCCACGGCGAGCTGCATCTTGCCTTGGCTTTCTACCCTCAATGATCCCCAAATAAAAAAAAATCATGGATTTAGCCAAGATTCTGTTTCAATGATGTGTTTCTGCATGATTTTCCTGTTTTCGGGCACGGCACCTGATCCTGCACGTCTTGGCAGATCATCGTTGTGTGAAGGCTAACGCTAGTGTGCTTTAATAGACCAAGAAGGCACGGCATGTGACAAAAAAATTGAGCATTGGCCAAGCTTGTGTGCCACGCGTCAGAAAAAAAAGGTGTGGTCAGCGCTCTGTCGCACAAACAAGCGAATTGCGAGCTGGGGCAGAACAAAAGGAGACGACACCAGCCAATGAGAATTGACTGCGGCAGGCAGGCCCTGGGCTCGTTCCTTGGATTGTCGCTTGTCAACTCTTTGAATGAACATTCTGTTTTCTTTCCAGACACCACACTCCAGGTAGAATTGGTCGATTTCAAAAACGGAAAGTGCCCCAACATCTGTTGTATGGTCAAAAATGGCTCTCTCGCCCGATGTTGCGTCTTGTACCTTTGCCCCCTTTTTTTTTAAACGGACAAATGAGGACAAAACCATCAATAATTTATTTCGCTTGCTCAGACAAATATTTGCGAATGCCGCTGCTGCTTATCTTGTCGGTAATGGCGTCATCCAGCGACTGCTCAGACAAAACGCGGATGACGCGTAGCTGGAGCGCCTTGTAACCGCGCGCGGCACGCTCGTCGTTGACCATGGCACCACCCGCAAGCGTCTCCTCGGACACGACAATCGCGTCAAGGTTCGGGACAGTGATGGTCGGGCCAAAGGGATCAAAAATCGGCACAATGTCCGCGTGCACGTCCGGACGCACGGCAGAACAGAACCGAGAAACGCATGACATGCGCAATTCTGTCGGCTCTATCCACTCCTTGTACTTTTTCGCTTGGAGAATCGCGTCATCTGCCACAAAAAAAAAAAAAAAAAAACGCGTCAATCTTCCATTTTTTTGCTTTTTTTTAATCGATTGTACCTGTGACGCCGACAATGACGTCCTTGGTGGCCAGCAGCAAGGTCATGGTGAGCAAGATCTTGTGCCCGGCGTGCAAATGGTCAAATGTGCCACCGACAACGGTGGTGTCCACGGCATGGCGCACGGCGTCATCCTCGCATTTTGCGTCAGCTGTGTCGGACTCGACCACGTCAGGCGTGACGCGCTCAGTCGTCCATGGAGACAGACCCTGGTCCACACGCGTCGCGTTCCATTGATCCACAGTGACCATTCCTAAACACCAAAATAAAAAGAAAAAAATCAGCAATCCCGTTGTTTTTACCAATTTTTCATGCGATGCACACCTTTTTGGGACGCGTCGACGCGGTCGAATTCCATGTTGAGCATCCATTGAGCGTCCATGAGGGCGGGAAACAGGACACACATGTCAAAGAGAGGCTGGTTGTACACGGCGGCGGCCTTGACCTGGCTCAGATAGATTTGCGCGACGAGGTGTTGCCATTGATCCCATTCCGTGTCGGTGGCAATAGCCCAGCCGGGGCTCATGCGCACGCTGCGCACTTGCAAAAGAACAACGAGGCGGTGATTGGCGGCAATGCACCGTTGTACGGCATCGTCGATCCATTGCGCGTGTTTCTCATGGAGGTGCGGCGTGTCAATGTCGAGAAACAGAGCATACGCCGGTTGCGCTTGCGTGACAGGCTCGTGGACAATGGACACTGGCTGTCGTAGCCACGCCGACACAGCCTCGTCGAGCGAGTGCGCGCCTCCAAGGTCAAAGCGTGCCGAGCACCGCGTATAGGACGTGTCGATCAGTAGCAAGGCATCCACCTGGTCCCACAAAAGATAAGCACGCGGTTTGCTCTCAGCATCGCGCTGCTCATTCAACACCTGCTGCACCGATTTCCCAGCCGCATCCACAAAAGTCACGGTGCGCGTCGTAAGTTTCGCCAGCCGCGACGTGTCCACCTGGTCACACACGACAAGACAAGTGTAGCTCTCCATTGAAAACAGGGGGGGTATACAAATGAGCGAGAAAGAGAGAAAGAGGTCAAAAAAAAAAAAGAGTGAGAAAAAAAGAATCTCGGTAGCACTTTTTGCCCCTTTTTGAGCGCCCCCTTTTTTGCCGCAGCCCCAGTCGACGACTGGCCGTCATGGCGGCTGCCCTTTACTGTACATACTGTACTGTACTGTACGTACAGACCCGTTTCACAGGCTATATTTTCAAAAAAAATGCAAAATAATTACGAGACAACCACGAACTGAATCACAATTATGTGCTCGATGGACGCGTTTTTGGCCACCGTCGTCTAGAAAATGTAATAAAGTCGAGAATCAGAATGACTGCTTGTCAAAATGTAGGTGACTAATCAGCATTTCCACTTTTCGACCCTGACTTGGCAAGCTGCTCTTCGATCGACATGAGAAACTTGCATTAACGTAAGCACGCGATTCCAGCCACCAATTGTCCCTGCTGGGCCCCTGCTTCGTTGGACAAAAAAAAAGCATGACATTACCCCAACTATGGCGTACTTTTGAGCTTTTAAAAATTCATCCTCAACTTTTGGCTACAATACAGTAATGTAAGAAAGATTACAGTAAAAGCTAGAGGTCAATCGAGACAAGAACCGCTTTTCACGAATTTTCACAAGTACAAATGCACAATAAATTTCATGATACTGTTCTAGGATACAATAATGAGAGGAGGCATAACGCACAAGACCTGACGCGTCGCCACCAAACTTTGCAATTAGACCACTTTTGCGCGTCATCTTTTAAAACATTAAAAAACTCAAGCGTCAATTCAGACAGTTTTCGCTTCTTGCTTCTCGTAAACAACGTAAAAACCGGGGGTTGATCAGGTTGTTGACGAGAAAATCGATGTCCTTCTAGAATTTCACAATTTCGGCCCAATCGTGCTAAATTGTTATTCGATCATGCTGAAAACTTACCAGTCGAAAGAGATGCGCGCGGAGGTCATTTTGTTTTATTCCAGCAAAGCCGACGAGCAACCTTTGTACACCTGTGACGCCAGATTTAAAATTTCAACGCCAATTTTCTCGGCAATGAACAAGGCTACCGACGGCAAGCTTGCAGTGAGTTGTGCCCGCAAGGGAGCACCGGGACAGCGGGTACGACGGAGACATTGGAAGTATAATGGTGGGTCAAGAGCATTGTGGGTTTATTGCAAGTACGAGGAATGGAATGAATGTGATATCAGAGATAAGGGAAAAAGGAAGGACATGCGCTGTGCGGATGTCCTTTTATACAGTACTCTAAGGATCAAGGGAAAATAGGGGGTCGTATCTACATATGAGTCAAGATGATGGATCTGAAGGATCCATCAGTAAAGAGGGGATTTAACGCCATGTTAAGGGTCAATTGCATGTTAGGAGGTTGGGTCATCATGCATTGGTGCTAGCTGTTGTATTTGCCTGCTTTACAGGGCTTGATTTAATAAGAAAACCTAACAGACGCTTGATCTGTCAATGAAAGAAAGCGCAAGCGCGTCTTAAACGCGCTTAACGCGTCAATGCGTGTGCAAGCAGTGATCAAAGAATGAAAATGCTGACTTGTCGCCGCAATTGATCTTTCTCATGCCGCTCCTTTATGCGGGCATTACCCAATCGGTAATGGTTCCGCTTTGCTCGTCACAAAAGCCCGCTGTCGGCTGGTCATCACGCTTTACTGCTTTTTCATGCGTTTTGGAAGAATGCGCATCTTCCTCCATCTCGGTCTCTGTACTCATCATCACATTTCATTGTCTCAGATGCTTAAGTAGAAACACACCCTCACGGTTTTTTCATAGCCTGCTTTGATCACTAAGTGATCAATGCCTTTTGAGAAACAAAAGAAAAAAATTGCCTTTCCGTGCCAAACATTGCATGTTGGCACACACGACTCGAACCATTATGTTTCTCCTACCTATGTTGATTTGAAGATGGTAACGGACACGCCATCAGTCATAATGGTTCCGTGGAAACAAAAACGCCGCCATAGGTTTTTCTCGTGAGGCCATCCCCCTGGCTGGGACAACGTTGGCAGGGTCATTGGGATTGCCGCCTGGGACCAAGCCTTGCGCCCACCAAACCGGGTTGGCCAGGTTGACCACTTGGCTCCAGAGCTCAAACTTGTACTCTTCTGTGTCTTGACCTTCAGGATCCCTTTGCCCGGGATCGCGGCATCGCGCCACCGAGTATTGGGAATAATGTTCTCCGCGAGAATTGTCGAGTCGATCTCCGCCGCATTTGGGATCCAGGACCGGGACAGCGGATACCAGTTGTATACAGTAATTTGTAAAACTGTTCGTTGATCAGTGGTCGCTGGTGTGCCAGTTGATGTACACCTTGATCTTGAAGCTGTCGTCCACGCCCATGGGGCTGCGGCTGCCCTGGCTGCTGTCCCAAGTTATTGGAAGGTGCCTCGTGGTTTGCAAAATGGTGACTGAGCCAGTAAAAGGTACTACATAGTGCCTGGGATTTCGTTTCACATCAGCATAGTACGAAGAAGTGTTGTTGGCCGGCAGCTGTCGCGTCGCCAGGAATGCACGCAACTGAGCGACGAATGCCTGGCCTTGTTGTTGTATGCCAGGCCGGAGAGGTAGCGGGACATTCTCCGTAATCTCGGTAACAACCAGGGCTTGAAGGTCGAAATCAGGATCTCGTTGGCCGACTTGCGTCTTTAAGCGGCGGATCAATGTGCTGTAGGCGACGTTCTGCTGCTGTTGTTCCATTTCTTCCCGTCGGGGAGATCATTGCCGTTTTCCTCTGTATGTGTCTCTTGCCAACGTCGGACTTGCTTCACCTTGAAGACCTTGTTCAGGCAGTACAGTAGTACATCACTCGGTCTTCAAGGTTTGCCTGGATGTTGTTGAGGTAAGCTGTCTTGATCTTGTTGGTGGGATATGTGGCTAGATTTGCAACCGCGCCAGAATACCATACACGCTGGAATTGAGTGATGGCGATATACTCCTCAAGCAAGACATCAAGCCCGGGGACGATCCGGGGCGTGTTCTCTGAGAGAGTTCCATCCGCCAGGTACGTGAACACCGCCTTGATAAAGTGGTCGTTGCGGAAATTGACCAGCGTCTGCATGTCCGGATGTGGGCTGTCCGGCGTGAGCGTCAGCATGTCATTGCCATGAATGTCAAACAAGGCCAAAAAGACATATATACTTTAGGGCCTGCAAGGTATGCTTCGTCAACATGTGCACCAGCAGCACATAGTTTTCCAGGGCGCCGAGAAACTGCGGATCCCAGTCAACAGATTGGATCGAGCATTTCACCGCCGTGTACATCGTCGCGGGCTGATGACGCCCAGTCGGATAATCCATTGCTTGATTGCGGAAAACAAGATGGTTGAGTGGGATTTCGAGTGGGGGTACGTTCATTGCAATTGAAATAAAAAATAACAAAGAAAAGTAAACTAATTTCACGAATTTGCACAAATGCAATGCTAACCGCTACAAACCGTAATTGGATCGGTTCCAAAATGATCCATTACAGTAGGTAATTTTGGCATGTCAATTTATAAAGAAATCACATACTGTAAAAATCAAATGGGTGATCAGGCTGTATGTTGTCGACAATTTTATAAAGTTGGCAATTTTCGCATGATTTTGCAAATTCTATCTAGTCTTAAAGGCCACAAACCATGGTTGCGTCGCCTCTCCAAAATTTTGCATTAAGTTATTTTTGGGTGTTGTCCATTTCCTACAAGCTCTTAAAATCAGAGGTTGGCTTGGTTCTTGCGCAGATGAATCCAAAATACCGGTATTTTCATCAATTTGGCACATGATCTCAAAATATTTAATGGATCGCGATGAAAATGGCAGCAATCGAAAGAGGCGCACTAGAATGTCATTTTCGGATTGTTTGCTCGCCTGATGGACGGACTTTGCACGCTTGCAAAAGTCGATCAAACATTGGATTAATTTTCAAACTAACTTTTCTCGACAATACAGTATGAAAACAACCCATGGTGCTTTTTGCGTGTAGAATGCAGCGCCGAATCTTTGTCAAATGAAACAAGTTCACCTCGATGTGATCAAAACTGGTAGAGAAAATTCACTTTTTCAACAAAATCTTTAATGACAATTTGCTCGCGAACGGTCTAGTCGGCCCGTGATTTTTATTGCAGTTTTACTAACAAATAGGCGGGGGCACAGCACCTAATGGGATGGCTTGCAGCGCGCTAGCTTGGGATTTGACATTTTGCATCGGTCATTTCACCAGGCTGCAGCAGCCCACTCACCTCATAAAAAATGCAAAATACGTAAAAAAAACTACTACAGTACTATAAAAAAATAAAAATTCCATGCAATCCACCACTTTAATTTGGAAGTGTCAAACCTTAAATTTTTGCAAAAAAAATCTTGCCCAAAGTAGGCACTTTTTCGCAGTCGATCAGCGTTCATGCGTCACTCCTTGGACATTTTTCTCAAGTTGGGGCGACATGTCATTTTGTCTCCCAATAGCAAATTGTCGGAATTACCTGTTTGGGATGCATTGATCATTCGGAGTTCGAAATTTCCCAAATTTAGCATTTTCTGAGATTGAAAAGTGTGACCCCTGAGTGACCCCTGAGTGACCCCTGAATTTTTCAAAAGTGGTTGTAGCGCTTTGGGTGTTTAAGCTTTTTCGTTGCAAATTTTGCGCCGAATGCGATGCAGATATTTTTGAGCGCGGTCGACCATGCAGGTGGAGAGATACTGTAAATGCAAAATACGTAGGTACGTAAAGCAAGTTTAAGATTTTTGGAATTGCAGGCTCAAAAAATTGGACTGACCCGCGGCGGCGAGCATGCGGCTGTAGTTCGTGTCGTGACGTGATTTTCATCGGCGGGCAGCTAGGCTGTAATTTTTTTTCTGGGCGCACAACAGGCCGTCAACGTTCGAAAAACACGTATTTTCGACTTTTAGGTACATACCGTACGGTGTGATACAGTAGAACAGGATTGCCGGGTGGTGCTTGCTTGGTGTACAGTAGGAGGTATCCTGCAGCAGCAGACAGCAGCAGACAGCGTTCTCTCATATTGCATGATACGCGTCAACGGCTGGATCGGATCAGAGATACGACGGCGGTACGTACGGTACTGTACCGTACTGTACCGGTGTCAGGAATGTGTTTTTTTTGTGTGCCCCTTTTTCCTTTTTTTTTTTCTTCCCTATTTTAGCCCTTTTCTTGCTTTTCGCAGCCCCTATCCTTTCTTTCTTTATCCTTTTGCTTTTTTTTCTTTTTTTTTCTTTTTACTTTGCACGTTTTAAAACCACTGTCTGCCAGTGGTAAGTCCACATATCCATATCCCTAATAGTGCACTAACACCCATTAAAGGTTTTTATCCTGCTTTATTTCTTTTTTTTACGCGTTTGTCGCGTTTTCTTGGTGCTTGGTGCCCCAATTGCTCTTTTTTTGTCTCTCACTTCACCTAAGGATTGCCCAGACACAACACCGGTACAGTACGTACACTGTATAATACAGTAAGATGAAATTTTACGATTTACTGTACGTATGTCATTTATTATTTCCCAATGAAATTGGGCATGAGCTTGGAATCTGCGCAAGGGGAAAAAAGCAAGAAGACGAAGGTGACATTGGGTGTCTATGGGGGGAGAGTCTACAGTATGCACAATGCGAATCGACATTTTTTTCAATGGCGCAATGGGTGCATGATCGGTTTTACAATGGAGGGGTTCCCTGGTCACGGCGCCTGTTGCTGGTGTTGGCGGTCATCCATGCGTACGCATCCTTTGCCTGCTTATCGGGCTTCAAGTTTGGATAATTGGCGCACAGCTGGTCGTAGTAGCTTTTGCCGAGATCAAATGCGCGTAACGACCCGCAGCAGCGGACGAGGGCGTCAAGAACCTTGATGCCGGGCTGGGCACGCACACGCTTTGCGTCAGCAGGCGCCTCGTCGGTCGAAGGCACGTTGTACATGGTGGACGTGATCTCCTGGACGAGGTCCAATGCGTCGTGGCGGTATTTCGTGTTTCGGGCTTGAGGCTGGTGTCGAGGCAGGCGAGCAAGCGCCTTGAAAAAGGCGACAAGCAGGGTATCATCGATTTTGAGAGCGCCGTGGTTGACGGCGGCTTCGCGGGCATCATTTTGCATGGTGTCTAGGCGCATGATGCCGTCTGCCTTGGCCTGCAGCCGCGAGGACGTGCGAGCGGGAGCCACCGGCTGCTGGTGGTCGACCGCATAGTGCCACATCCGCCGGATCTCCTTGGTCGGCTGGTTGACAATCAGCGGGACGACTTCCAGGGCAATTGACAGCGTGACGTGGTCGGGGCTAGGCGCTTGATCGCGCATCCGCTGCCGCACCTTGGCCATCACCTGGTTCGCAAGACCCGCGCGCGCGTACACTTGCAGCTGCGCATTCGTGTGGATGACCGACGGCACCATATCGTGCTGCGCCATCCGCTCAATCCACGCATTTGCCTTGTCCGGCGTCGACTCGGACGTGCTGTTCGCAAGTGCAGAAAGCATATGCGTGAACGTCCGTTCATTGGGCACCAGACCACGCTTGCGCATCTATTGAACAAGAAAAAGAATGACAATGTCAGCAAAAAAAAGAAAGAAAAAAGAAAAAACCACAAAAATCGACGAAATTTACCATGTGGAACAGCTTTTCAGCGCGATTTGCACGGCCATGGATGGCGCAGTGACTGAGCAGGTGGTTCCAGGCAACAGTGGACTGCAGGCTGGCGGGCAGCGTCGAGACAAAGTCGACGGCAGCAGGCAGATCGTGTGAGTGCAGGATCTTGGGCACGCGCTCGGCTGCGGCGTACGCATCGGCTGGAATGAGGAACAAGTGTCGTCCTTCCTTGTCTTCAACACCGTCCATCTTGACAAACTGCTTCTTTGTCCATGTTTCCTTGATCTTGTTGCTCTTTTCGAACGAATGGTTGCCAGGGCGCGGGCTGCGCGTGCGATTACCCGTGCTCTTGTTGTTACTAGCCACGCTGCCGCGGCTTGCATAGCTGCTGAGAGGTCGTGCAAGCACTGTAACACGCGTCGCACTCTTGATCACCCTAGAACAAAGCAACATATTCCGTAAAAAAAAAAAAAAGAAGGAAAAAGGACGAAGACAGACTCCGGTCTTTGGAACCTGGTGCATGCCAGGGCTAAAATGTCGATTGGACCATGAATTGGTCAGACAGACCCCTCGTTGCGGCGCTTTAAGAAAAATGCTTTTGAACCATTTTCTTGACACGAGGAAACATTGACCTCCAGCTTTACGCCAAACTCTCTCACAAGAACCGCAGCATGGAGAAACTAAAAATTAGCCAAAAACGAGCGTGATTCATTCTTTGGAGGACGAACAATAAGCGTTTTTAGGATAAAGTTTAAATGCGAATTGCTCCGCCAGAATGCACCTTGAAGACGCGCTGACGCGTCCACGACAGTAGCACCTTGTGCTCCAGGTGCATGGATTTTCGTGCAAAGATGGAGCCAGTGTTTTTCTGAAGCGCCAATCAACATGCGTTGAAAAAAAAACTTTTCTTTGGCACGTGTCAGTGCTACCGAACCCCAAATTGTTTCCGATGATCATGGCCATCTGCGTATGCAGCGTGTCGAGCTCCTTCTGGTGGATTGCGTTTCAAAAGTGCTGCGGCCAATTTTCATCTAGACATCCCTAGTAGATAAAAAAAACTTGGTGCAAATTGCAGTTTGCGCAAAAAATATTCAACGGATCCCTTATTTTTATTGCAATTTTACAAGTGAATGCGATAAGTTTTAGCATGTGCTTGCATGGCGCGGTGATTTGAGGACCAACAATTCTCAATTTTTGGAAAAATCGTGATTTTTGATAAGGGGCCATGCGCGTCATCTAGTGGCCACAATGTTGCTTTAGTGGACTCATTTGAACGAGTAATGTTGGAAGAGCACATTCAAGGGGTGAATCTTTTCGGAGGATGTAAAATCATTGACGATGAACCAAAATACGATAATAAAAATGCCGCAGTATCGACCATTGCGACAACTCTCTAACCAATCTTCACTTTTTTTTCCCCATGAAATGCGACTTGTCCGTATCTAAGGCATTTTCAACGAGTATGGATGCCCATCAGCCCAAAAAATGTTGAACAATTGCATGATCAAAATTATTTCAAGCACAAATTCGCAATTGCTGGTACTACATTGACCCAATCTCGCTCAAACTTGGACCAGATGTTCGTCGTAAGATAGGCTTAGCATCACGCAAAGTTTGAAGTCCCAAAAACTCTTGCCTCGTGCAACTCACTATGAATTCTGTAAATCACGGTTTTGTCGTTCACTTTGCAGAAGGCGGACCCAAATCAAAGAGTGTCAACTCTCAAAACGAAAAAACGAGGCGAGGCGGCAAAAGATGCTTGTACCTCGACGCGATATTGTCTCAATCTCGATGGGCAAATTACCAAAGGCGCATATTTCCACCATTCCACAACATGGAAACCTTCAATAAAGTGCTTAGCAAACCCCTGAAGCGCAATGATTGGTATCCTCGGCCTGTTGGCAGGGTTATGACACTCATACTTTCTCACTTGTTTTAAAAGAATACAAGCGACCCCACCATCTTTGTCACCACCAAAACAAGAAAAAGGGCGATTAATTGGCTGAAAACGCGCGCAATCAGTGTAGGCCCATGGCAATTGGGGCGCGTGCAACGACAAATACCATGTTGCTTTTGGCATTGTTGACAAAGCCAGGCTTTTGGGGCCCAACAAGCGCGCGCCATTGGTGTATGTACCTCATTTGGCAATTCATTGTCGAACAGGGCCGCTTTTGTTGGTGTCATTGTCAAACAATTTAAAGGAAAATGGTGGTGTGGAGCGAATGAATCACGCTGTGGCTCAAAAAGGCTTATCATTTGTGAGGTTTGTGTGAGAGTCTTTGATGCTGCGGGAAAATTATACCGTTTGGCCGCCTATAAACCGCAAGGAGCGATGAGAAAAAACCTCGTGATTGGTTCCAATGCTCGTCATTCCAATCCCCGATTCATGCGAAAAAAAAGACGCACACTTTATGATTGACGCACATGACCCCTTCACAATAAGGCGACCGGCCTATAAAATGGGCGTCTCGGGCAGAAACCCTTTTTGCTTTTTTTGTCTTATCCTTTCAAGTTTTTCTGTTTCTAATCAATTCATCAATATGCCTGGTCCTGCTACTATTTTCACCTTGGGTGCTGTCGGCGTTGCTGGCGCCGCCGCTTACCACCGCCGCAATTCCATGACCAACGAGGAGCAACCAAGCGCGGCGCAACATCCATTTAACATGGCCCGCCGACGCTCTTCCAATGTCCAACCCGATGCCTCTTGGGACTCTCGCAAACAAGCCGAATATCACTGGCGCAGGGACTTTGGCGTCAACTTTAGCCACAACTCTCGCCCAAGATTCCCCACAGACGTGTCCACCCACCAGGAACAATCCAAGTGATTATCCCAACACGCACAAAAAAAAAAAAAAAGCTTTGCCGTTTTGCTCCCATGGAAACGCCTCGTTTCTCCATTTTTTTCCCACACTTGTGCTTCGCAAATAAAAGACCCAAAAACATGTGTAAAATCTGAGGCATGGGGCCCTTTTTAATGGAAAAGTGGGTATGATTAGCAAAACAAGTGAGGTGGGAAAAGGGGTGTGTCTATGATTATCTAAATTGCGGGGAAAAAAAAAGAAGCTACAACAGAAAGAAAAAAACGCGACGGAGTGATGACGTGAATTCGCGGGAAAGTGTTGGGAATTCAAGGGTCAACGACGATGCAGGCGGAGTCTTCGAACGGATTACTATTTGCGGATTGGAGCGCCTCGAGTTTGGCAAGCAAGTGTGGGTCGTCGGGCAATTGCATTGTCCAGACGCGATCAAAGGCGAATCCGGCGCGCAAAGTATGATAAAGGTACATTGCGTCACGGTCGGCAGGCGTGAGCTTTGCTTCGCTGACCAGGGCGTGGAGTAACGTGGCTTGCGTCTGGTGCTGGTGGTGCGCGGACATTTGGATCGCGAAAAGCTGCATCACCTGATGCACGGCAAAAGTCCACATCAGATGGCCCGATTCTTTGCCAGGCGCGTCATTTTCATGACCAATTCCTGCCAATTGGGGTGGTGATGCCACAACCAGCTGCTCAAGCGCCATCACATAGCGCCATCGCCATGGATCATCTGCTGGCACCACGTGCATCAAGTAAGTCCACGTATAAAGTCGATCAATGACATGGTCCCAGGCTGTTGTCGTAAGCATTGGCAACGTCTGCTTGAGACGCGCCGCAAAAAACAACGCGCGCTGCTGGCATCGCCGGTCCGTGAAGAAAAAACTGGCCACAACATCATCATATCGCGCTTGCTTCGTGTGTCGCGCCATCACATCCAATGTTTGCGTCCACAGCGCCGTCCCCGTCATTGTCGTGCTCGGCACAGGCGTGCTCATCGTGCGTGGTCGCGTGTCGTGTCGAAGATGATGGTGTTGAAGCATCGATGGCGACGACGGCGCCGTCGCTGTCGAGTTGGAATGGCACGTCGTCGATTTGGACGGTCGCTGTCGGAACAACTTGCTCGAACGGAATGAAAGGGTCTTGAGAGGCATGGATGACGGCGAAAATGGCTGAAAAAAGCGACCGAGAGAGAGTTTGAGAAAAAAAAAAAAAAAAGAGAGAGAAAGCGACAGAAAAAAAGAGAGATCGAGCACGACAGGAGAAAGCAGTCGATATAGCAGCAGTGGGAATCGTGATTGAATCAATAAACAGGGAGAGGAGGTTGTGGAAAGCAATAAAAAGAGTTGGAATAATGAAAAGGACAAAAAGGGAATGAAATTGAGTCTGGAGCGAAAGAATAAAAAATAAGGGGCGATGCATAGCGAGCACAAAGGGGAGAGGATTGTTGGTCCATGGCAAGCGGCGAGCCTAAATACCACCTGCGCGTCGACCAAAATAGGCAAATCGCCCTGACTATCTGGCTTGCTGGGATTGTGTCAACGACTGCAACAGGCTGTCTAGCTGCTGTCGCTGTTGCATCGACAAAATGCTCGTATAATTAGCCCATGAAGATGTCGATTCGTCCTATCACCAATAAAAAAAACATGAAAAAAGTAAGCAACACGCTTCCCCTCCCCTCCTTTTTTTTTTTTTCTGTCCCCCTCTTTTCTTTGCTTTTACCAAGATGTCACGAATGATTTTCACCAATTGCTCCGAGGGCCGTTTGCTGCCTGGTCTGAGGTGGCACAGTTGATCCAAATACTGCTGCTCGAGATGCTGCTGTGTGGTGCTGATCGATTGTTGCAGCCAGGTGGCGAAATGACCACATTTCAAAAACTGCCCATAGAGCTCCTTGATCGGGTCCGTCGTGCTGGTGCGTGTCTTGAACGTGGTTTTGAACGCGAGAGGCGTACCGTGCTCCTTTAGCGACTTTAGAAACTGGTCTGTTTGGAAAGGTCGCAATTGGGGAGGCGGGCTTGTTTCACTGACCGACACCCTAAAAAAAAGCATTAAATTTTAAGTCCCTTTGTTGTCACGTTGCCCCTGACGCGTTCCTTTTTTTGGGTCTTTTTTTTTATTTTTTCGTCTTTTGGTCGTCGATCACTTACGGAGTCACGGTCGGAATCAATGTGCGGAAATAGCGATTCAATGGCACCAAGAATTTTTCTGTCAGGTCTGCAAAATGCCGCCGCAGAATGTTGTTGAGGAGCCAATCTGCAAAATTAAAAGAATAAAATGAGGAAAATGCTCTTCTCCTATTTTTTTCTCATTTGCAAGCATACCAGGCGGGTGGCCACGCACTGCAGCTTCGGTCAACATTCGCAAAAGATCCTTGTCCTTTTGTACCACGCCCTTTCGCTTGGACGTCACCCCCTGCACCACAAAAAAAAAAAAAAAAAAAAAAAAGAAAAATGAGATTTTTGATCGTTTTTTTTTTTTTTTTTTTTTTTGCGTGTATGTTCCTGTTTTGTACCTGAACAAAATCGTAAAGAACATTGGCCTTGCTACCCAGATTCGGTTTGGACGTGCGATGGCTCTTGTGGTGATTGCCGTGGGCGGTGATCAGCGTGCCATCCGGTTTCCTAAGACCGCGCGCGGGTGAGCCCTTTCTGATATACATGGAAGGGCCATGAAGCACGCCTTTTTTTTTTTTGCCCATACCCCTCGGCCTCTTGTTCCACACTCGTGTTTACCTTAGCTGCTGGCGCCCAACGCGCACTATGTGCGGCCAATGCCCAATGGCCGTGTTGAAAAAGGGATTGGTCACGCCAAGGATCAAATTCGTCGGCGGCTGGCTCTTGTTGACGAAATTCTTAAAGTCAGCATCCTGGATGGTGAAATAAGGCCGGTAGTCGCCGCAATAGGGTATCTGTAAATGTGTCAAAAAGAAGAAAAACGTAAAACAAATTGAGCGCGCAGGCCAAAAAATACAATTGCACCGACTTACAGGGTTGATCAGATCCACCAAGGACACCACGGCCTCGCTACAGATCCCTGGATCAGGCGCAATGACAATGATCGGCTCGCCCAAAAGAATCAATTCCCACAAAAGCCAAAGATCCTTGAAAATATCCTTGAAATGAAAGTACAGACCACCCACAGGGACAGACGCCATGATCTAGAGAGAAGAAAAAAAAGACATTGGCCACTGCGCCGCCCCCCGCCCTCGCTTTGTCCCGCCACATCATCTCCAAATCATCGTACCTGGAGATCAGGCTGCATTTTGTTCATGTCAAAAGACGATGTCTCGAGCAATTGCGGTTTCCGCGCTTGTGGCAGCTGCACTTGTAGCAAATGACCAAGGAAGGGTAGATCCAGAATTGTGCCGTCGTATTGCGGCAAGGACCAATTAGCAATGTTCATCACGGCTGCTTCCAACATGGGCTGGCCAACGTCAAAAAAGGCCGGGCCGAGCGATGCGACGACACGCGAGAACAGGCCGACAAAAGGATGCTGTGATAGCAGAACAAGCGATTTCTACGCGTAAAAAAAAAAAAAAAGAAAGAAAAATGACGTCATGAGACAATGATCCAAAAAAAAAAATCAAAACGTCGTGTTCTCACCTGGAAATACCCACGACGGATCGACGCGTCCTTTTTTTGTCGAAAAAACACATAGCCATACAAAAAGCCAGCGGATGTCGTGGGGCCTGAGGGAGAAAAAAAAAAAGACGCGTCAAAATAGATGCTTTGCCCTTTTTTGGGTTTACCTGACGCTGCAAAGAGCGAATTGCTTGCGCGCAGCCTGATGTTGAACACCTGGTCGCCCACCTCAAACACATTGGAGTCCGGGAACGCCGAGAAACAACTAAGAAAGAAGGCCAAAGCGTGCGTCAGGCCTGTTTCCGCCTCATTGCCGCCCCCCTAAACAAAGCGGCTCGTCTCCTTTTTGATTCCCCTTGCTTTAGCGCGCAATTGCTTACATATTTTTTTGCTCCGTCAATGTGAGATCCATAGGAGGATACAGGTAATCAAGCGCTACAGTCCCATTGATGAATAAAAAAGAAAAAGAAAAAAACAAGGAAGATTGCGAGGTGAGCAGGAATTGAAAGAAGTAGCGTCATTACGTAACGCTCTGACATGCATGTTGATGTTTTTTTTTTTTATTTTTTTTTTTTACCTTGGCCAATTTCCAAATCAAAGTTGACGATGCAGAAGCCGACGACCCATTTGCGGAATTTGGCAAGGTCGTCTGGTTCCAACTCGAGCATATCGTTCCTGGCCTGGTTGTTCTCGGTGATATCGAGTCCTCCGTCGGGTGGTGGTGTTGACAGCGACCCTGGGGACGACGAAAGAGACACTGGGCGGTGGAGGTCCATGGCTGGCGACGAATTGGCGGTGGAATTGGGTATAAAGCGCGGCAGGGTCATGTCGTCCAAGGCCAATGGCTCGGGCGACACCGTATTGGCAAGCTCAGGCTGCGACGCATTCCGTGACCACCCCGCGTCGCTCGTCAGAAGCGATGTCGACCGAGGTTTGCGCAACGACAGGTCCGTATCACTCATATCGGCCTCCAGTTGCTGCCGCCGGTGCATATTCACACGCAGCGACGACACTGACGACCGCGAGCTCGTCCGCTGGAGTGTGCTCGTGCTGTTACCTGTCGGCAAAGCTGCGCGTGAAGGCGGCGGCGACGACGTGGGCCGCCGCGTGGTTGACAGCGGTGAATTCAAAGGTGACGTCTTGGGCGACGCGCAAAGGTCAATCTCTGCCATGCCGGATATAAAGAAATAAAAGTCAAGCAAATAAAAAAAAAGAAAAAGAAATCGAGCAAGGAAAGAGGATGCAAATCAATGGCGACCTTTGAAATCAGCATGATGTGCGAAACTCAGCGGACGAGTGTCGCTCCCCCTTTTATTGTTTTAAATTTCCTTTTTCGTGTCGCTTGAGCAACCCGCGGACCCTCTACGAGGGCATGATATCCCATTCTCATGAGCCGCTAATTGATTTTGTGATCCAATGCCTCAATGGGTCTTTCACAAGCATAGCCTTTTGAATCCATGATCCACAGATTCTGTTGCGCGCAATTGGCGTCGCGTCGGTGTTTGGTGAGTAAAAATCACGCGACTGGCGTGCTTTTTTTTTTTTTTGATCATCTCGCCAGCAATTGCCATGGGTTTTGCTTGAACTACATAGCATGATTGTGAGAGGCACGAGTATCGATGCCACGTTTGATTCGGCCGAATCAGAATGCCTCGAAGGGTTCGTATAGAGCGAAAACGACGTTAGAGCGAAAACGACGTTTTGATCATCCATGTCACAACCAGATGACGATTGCCCTTGCACCGATGTTTTTTTTTTTCACATGGACTCACTGACTACGAGGATGAACGTGTTTTGCAGGTGTGGGAAGAGGTGGACGACCGAGAGATCGCGATTTTCAAGGCGCGCCACAGTTTGTGAAAATCCGTCGATGAAATGCCGATGATGACCTGAAATCACCTTGTAGCCTCCACTGAGGGAATATCTACTTTGAAATGAAGCTTCATCGCCAGTCAATGGGATGTATGGAGCAGGCATGAAGGTAAAACTGCCAAAAATCGTGCTTTTTGTGAGTTTCTTTAATTTGACACAAAAAAAAAAAACTGCGCTCACGCATGATTTATCAACGACAGAATAAAAGATAGTGCTGTCTCCAAGTCATGAGCTTGTGTCGGGTTGAAAGGGACTTCAACGATTTTTAATAATTTAAACGAATAGAGCGTTTTACTGCTCATTTTCCAAGACGATTCTGTAGCGCGGCTTGCCTTCGCGGAAGGCCTTGACGGCAGCGGGGGCGTCAGACATCTTCCACTTGTTGATCCAGGGGCGCACATTATGTTTTTCGGCAAATTCAAGCATTTCCTCAATGGCAGCAGGGCTGCCGATCAGCGAGCCCACAAAGGTAAGTTGGCGCGCGGCAATCAGCATAGCAGGGATTCCATTGAGTGGCGTCTCCGGAACCTAAAAATAGGGCCGCGTTAGATGCAGCTTGTTATTTTTTTCTTTTTTTTTTTTTTTTTTTACGCCAACAACGATATAGGTTCCATTGGGCTTCATCAGTGAGAAAAGAGCTGGCCAGTCATTGTGCTCAGCATACGCACCTGCGTGAAAAAAAGAAAAAAACGTGAGCAAGCAATGCAATTGGTTGAAACAACGCGCTTCTTTACAGTCAATGATGTGGTCAAAAGTGCGTTGGCGCTGCGCAAGCCCCTCCTTGTCCGTGAGCACAACATAATCCGAGCATCCGAGCTCCTTTGCATCGTCACGCTTGCGATCCGACGTGGACAATGCCGTCACCTCGGCGCCCATGGCCTTGGCCCACATGACGGCAAAATGACCGAGGCCACCTGCAAAAAAAATATTTTTTTTTGAGAATCTGCCAAAAAAAAAAAAGACGAATTAAATAAATGTCGCCTTACCCAGGCCTTTCACGCCAACACGGCAGCCAGGTTTGACACCGTGGCGCTTGAGCGGAGCATAGGTCTAGTAAAAACATGTGAGCACGGTGCAAAAAATTGCATTTTTGCGCGCCAAATTACCGTAATGCCCGCGCAAAAGCAGGTCGCGGCAATTTCGTTGGTCATGCCATCCGGGATCTTGAAGCAAAAGTGTTGGTGGCCACGCCACTTGTCCGCATAGCCACCGAAACTCTGGTCATTGTTGGGCCAGCGACCATTGTACGTGCCAACCTTTAAAAAAAAGGGGGAAAAAGAGGAAATAAGGTCTGTGTCCAAGTTCTCAGTTTGCTTTTCTTACCATCTTGCTGCAGAGCTGTTCTTGGTTCGATTTGCAATACTCGCACTCCAAACACGAACCGCTTTGCGCGCCCACACCGACACGATCGCCAACCTTGAATCTCTTCACATTGTCGCCGACGCGCGTCACAACGCCCGTGATTTCGTGTCCTATAATTCATTGTCAGCATCACTCAAAGAGACAGAATACACGCATTGCTTACCAGTGACACAAGGATAATCCGTAGGGCTAAATGCAAATGTGAGAAAAATGTCAATGTCAGCGCCCACAGCAATGTATGCCTCATAATGGGTAACCTCTTACCCCCATCCTAAAGAACAAAAAAACACAGATTTGTCAGCAACGATCAAACGCGTATAAATGGGCGCCTTACCGGAATCCATGGTATGAATGTCGCTGCCACAAATGCCTGGATTAAAAAAAAAATCAATAAGACTTTGTTTCTCTTCGAGTATGAATCAACGTACCACAATGCGTCACCTTCAATTCCACCGAGTCGGCATCAAACGCCTTAAGTGGAAGCTCAGTCCACTGCATTGGCTTATCTGAGCAGCGAAAAAAAAACACGACAAAAAATGAATTTTGCGTTTGTTGGCAGGCTTCATGCATTCTTACCCTTGGCAGCCACAGACCAACCGTGAAACGTATCTTGACTCATGTTTTTGTTGATTTGGAATCGATTAGTAAGAACGAGATGGGTTCTTTTGCGCTTTTGCATCCATTTTATAAGGGCACCTGTCAAAAAATTGTCGGGGTCTTCATTGTTTCGCCGTCGTTGCCTCGTTGCCTATTATGGGTAGCGATTACGCACGCGCTTTTGCATGAATAAAATCTTTTTCCGACTGCGACCAAGACAAAATCCCGAGCAAATTCCCAGCCAATGAGGCATGGCCGATAGGCCACCCTTTACCCCTCCCCCCTACTTTCATCGTGTTGTGGAGCAATGATGACGCACTTCCCGACCATAAACGACCGTCGCCGCAGTTCGCATCACAAAAAAAAAAAGTGCGGCAAAGGAAAAAAAAAGAACGCGTCTCGATTTGCCGATTGATCTGCTTGCGCTGCCGTAGAAATACATAAGAAACAAAGCCGTAGTCTGTGGAAAAGTGATAAAACGAGACAGCACCTATAACGAAAGAAAGAGCGACATGATGCAAAACTCGACAATGCAGAACGCGAGATGAATATGAGATGTTTGACATTTTCGAGTCCAAAAAAAAAAAAAAATCGGGCGGGTCCGTCTTGAACACTGGCTCGGAGTTTATGCCGTGACGCATTTTTCATTGGCGGGTAAGTAAGCTGTAAAACAAGTTCTGGAAGCACAGCTGGCCGGCAAAGTCTGAAAAACACGCTCTTCAGTGTTTACAAGGTAAATGTGTAAGTGTTTGCGCGGTGCTTCAGGCACTCAACTGAGAGTTCTGTCCGCTGAGATCGAAGCATGGACGGATCAGATGCTTTTTTTTGTGCGCAAAATCCAAAACGGATGAACATCGTGCTTTTGTGTTTTTTTCTTGGGCACTCGCTGTTATACTGACTGATTCTTTTTTACGCTTGCGGAAGCTCATACTGCATTTGTGAACATGGGCAGGTGGGCAGAGCCGACCCAGCATCATTGTCTGCCAAACCAATATCGCGCGCTGCAATGCCTTTCTATTTCCCTATTTTCACGATATGACGTAACAAGATTCGAACAAAAGGATATCCATTCCCATCTCATGAAACGGACCAGCGATCAAGTATCCTGTTCGGGGCGAAAAAGAAGGCGCGATCGCGTGCAAAAAGATCCAATTGCAATTTTCTCGTCAGCTGCCTTCTTGATCTTCAATTTTTATTGCACGATACGCGACTAACAGACATCCAATTCATCCACAACACATTTTGCGTACATCAGTTCAAGAGATATCGCGTGGGGGCTTATAAAATTGGCCGCAATCCGTATTTTAATTATAGATGGATGGCTGCTGTATGATCCGGTCACCTTCAAACCTTGGAATAACGAAGGCTTTGGGTCCACCATCCACTAGTTTAAATTTGGGACTATTGGGATAAGCTCGTCAGAAAAAGTATTACAAGTCGTTGATTTTAACGATAGATCAACATGGGCTCGCTAACCTTGCAATGTTGGACCCTGAAACCCACACAAACATGTACTAGCGGACAACAAGCAGTCTGCGATGGAATTTGCAGCTGTTAGTAAAGACGTTAGAGCGTCAAAACGCAGATTCAATTTTAGCCACGATCAGGTCCCAAAACAAAAAATAAAAATATGGGTTCCCAGAATTGGGCCAAACCTGCACAAAAGAAATATCACACGGAGAAACCCACAAAGCAATGAAAAAGAGCTCGATCCATCTGGCCGTTGACGAGCAATGGGCGATTTAAAATTTAATTTCAAATGCGAATTGCATGGAAAAAACGTGTCTAAAAAGCCGCGATAATGCGTTCATTTGCAAGACAGGTGCCAAGTGCATGGAATTGATAAGGAACAGACGCGTGTCACTCAACGTCTGACGCGGTTTATCACGCATTGAAAATCATTATGAATTTAAAAGCGCGCCAAACCTGCTAAAAACATCACTTTTTCGCTGATTACCGGTGCCCACATACGCAGAGAGCTATTCTCTTTCTGTTGGTGTGTGTTTCTCCGAGATAGAAGCACTTTCATTGAGTTTGCCTTGTGTCGAAAATAAAGCCCCAAACGTAATTTACGCCCGAGCCAGCCAATGCACCTTCATTTTTTATTGCATTTTTGCCAGTAAACGTGGTGCCTTCACATAAAAGTGGAAATGACGTGGTGATTTGGCGACCTAAACATCACGATTTTCCAGAGGTCGATTCTACTGTTGTGGTGTGAGAATATTTTATTGTTTTTTGCCCTTTTGTCCGCATGATTGATGTGAACGTCTTGTTTCGTCCCTCTTAGTTCTATGCCTCTTTATTTACATTGTTATCTTAGCATTTGTCGCGTGTGTGAACCTTCTTTTGCATATAATAGCTTGATATCATCGTTTCTCTCTCTTTTCTCTCTCTCTCGTTCTACCTCAGTCCTAGCTCTCCCACCTCGTTGTATCTTTGATAAAAAGTTTTATTGTATTATCACTGAAAGATACTTAAAATCGGCCTCTGAGCTTCTGGACATAACATCTACCCCTTGGGAAATCCGTGGCTTTCGAAAATCGTCTTTGCACGCCATCCAGCAGACGCAGCGGCCCAAGAGCGGGCTCATTTGGACGAGAGCACTTGGAATTGCTAATTCAAACATAAATTTGTAGGATGCGTTTTCATCGACAAACAACTAATAAAACAGCCAATAAAGCTAAAAGATGATTTCTTGGCAACTGCTTACTCGATCTCTAATTTTTTAATGAATATCACTTGGCGTCGCGAGACCCAAAAAGTCCAATAAGCTTCGTGTCTTTGGAATAACTTCATGTCGCGGAGAAAAAGCCCAAATCCACATTTTTACGTACTCTCTTTTTTTGTCTTTACCGGGCGAAACAACTTTGGAGGCCGCGCTCTTACAAACCCAGTGACCTTGAGTGACCCCTGAGTTTTTCAAAAGTGGTCGTTGTGCAGCTGGCGAGATAAATGCAAAATAAGATGGGTTTGACGTTTTTGGAATTTGCGGGTTCAAAAAAATCAGGCGGGCCCATCTTGGTCACTGCGCTGTAGTTCATCTCATG
Source organism: Gongronella butleri (assembly GCA_025201375.1). NCBI lineage: Eukaryota > Fungi > Mucoromycota > Mucoromycetes > Mucorales > Cunninghamellaceae > Gongronella > Gongronella butleri. Next base: position 22,918 of record JAIWZP010000073.1, on the reverse strand, counting down.
GCGCGACTTTCATCGGTGGGCAGGTAGGCTGTAAATTTTTTTTCTGGAGGCTCAAGGAGCCGGCAAAGTCCAAAAAACACGCCTTTTCGTTTTTAAAAGACGCATGTGGCTCCTTTTTATGCTGCAGCTGCGCGCGATGCTGCAAATATTATTCTCGTGACAACGGCTTTGGGTTGCTGAGGTGCTGTCGCTCCTCGTTCTGTGCACTGTACCTACAGTACTTGAAAATAGACAACCAAGCATCACGTTTGCGTGTTAAATTGGCTGCTTTCAATTCATCGTCACAATGATTCCCTTAAAATGGCTAAGGGTGTGCTGCGTGCAATGCACTCTATTTCATGAAATGCATCTGTTGGATGCAACATGTCAGGTATCATATGTAAATGGGCATTAAAACCCAAACGTGTCTGTTTTTGCGATTTTATGATACCCATATCATAATCCCATATGATTCATGAGATGGTGCATAGCCGGTCTTGATCAAATTTGACAAGAATACAGTACACACGTGCCACGTGAACACCACCAACTGTTGAAACACTGTCGGACACATGCTAGAAAGGTAAAGAGCCAACTCTCGCAAATTTGACATTTACGTGAATGTTTGTGAGTATTTTTGCTCATTGTCCCTGCTCGTTTGACGCATACTGTGTCTAAATAAGCTGCGCCATGGCACATTGATGGGCCCGGCCACGTCGGCTCTGGTCAATTAGGTTTTTTTTTTTTTTGTCAATTGTTCTTCCGGATTCGGTTTCATGCACTCTTTCCGGGGATGGCGATCAGTAGCGACGTGAGGGGAATGCACCAAAAGATTATATAGTGCGCTGGCTAGTCACGTTAAAATGGCAAATTATAAATCGGGATTGTCGAGGTCACAAGCGGGACGAAGGTAATAAAAATGACAGACACTGGTCTTTTTTTTTTTTTATGGAACGATCTGCTTGTGCGGCCGCATTATGCTCACGTGCAATTAATCCAGAGTCCGCCGGCGGTGTGGATGCTACGACCCCATTGCTATCGGCCCTGAATGAATCGCCTTGTGGGCGCACTGATCGATTTTTTTTTTGATTTGAGTGCTGCGGGCTGTGGCCATGCAAAACGCTCGTCTCAAGGACGATGCGTCGGACGATATTTAAAGATTGGCCTTGCTGCACGGACATGCGCGGTCTCGTCTTGGCGCCTCGCACCAATTTTTCATTATTATTTTTTTTCCAGGTGGGAATGGGACACAATGCATGGCTTTGAGCAATATTCTCGGATGGGATGAGGGGCATGCTCAGTTCATAAAAGAGATGGGCTTTGACACGCGCAAACAATGGGAGGCACATTTGGCAATCATATGTCAATAGAAATTGCAGGGACCGTGATCAAGATGCCAAATGGAGATTGGAAGGAGAACACTGTAACAAAAAGGAACAGAGGGCGGCTCTTTGGCTTAACCAAAAATGGGCTTCTCACGCTTCGTCGCACCTTAATTCTTTTTGCCTACAAAAATGCAAAATGGGGTGCTTTGCTTCTCAATCCCTTTTTCTTCCACGCTTTTTACTTTTTTTTCGTTTCTCTCCCTTCCTTTCTACGCCTTTTTTTTTATTTATTTTCACAGATACACACACTATACTATGGCTCTCTCCGACCACGACCACGAAGAAACGTCGCCAAGGCAGCACCGTCGCTCGCCAAAGGCCAAGCGGTACGCGACTATGCCGCCACTGAACGAGCCGCCACCCGCCACGTCCAATGAAATCAGCTGGCCCATCATCCTGGCCGTCGTGCCGACGCTAGGCACCTTTTTTGCAGGCAGTGCCGAAATCTGGAACGACTTTGTCATGATTCTCCTGATTCTCTATTACGTTTTCAAATGGATGACAGGTACGACTCGTCAGCTCCGCTCGCGCAAAAAAGGCACGCGTGTGAAGGAACAGAGCGCTCAAACAAAAGAGGGGGGAGGGGGTTGGAGACGCAAAAAAAAAAAAAAAAGACGCGACACTTTAACGACACTTCCAAACATTTTGTCCATCATCTGATTTGCTTATTTGTTTATGCTCACATCCCTCCTCTTTTGCCCGCCCCCCTTTATTTTTTTTAATTTTTGCACAGTCCCTTGGTCCTATTACGAAAGTGCGCGAAGCCGACGTTTGATTCATTACCACGCGACGAGCAAGGAATTGCCCGGCAAACAAGAGGATCTAGCCAGCGAACTGCGCCGTCACGAATTGGTGGGCCTTTTGTGGGTGCTCGCGTCGCCTGCCATTGCTGGCTACACGCTGCAATACAGCCGGTACTTTTTGAGCGATTATGATCGGTACATGTCGTCGTTCAACGTGGCGGTCTTTGTGCTTGCAGCGTCGCTCAAGCCATTGTCACACGTGATGCTCCTTTTGCGCGAGCGCACGCTCTTTTTGCAGAGTGAGATTCAAGTGAACGACACGCACGTGATGCGGCTGCAGAAGCGCATCGATTTGCTCGAGGAGGAATTGTACGCGCTGCGCCAAGCGTACGCAACGAAAAAAGACCTGGGCCAGGTGGCCGACGGGCTGAGCCCGACGATCCAGCATCTGTCCAAGGCAATCCGACGCTTTGAGAAGAAGGAACAGTTGCTGCGTTCGTGGTCCGAGGACAAATTCACCCTGCTCGACGACAAGGTCCGCGAATTCGACGATTTCATCTGCTACAAGATCGATCAAGAGCAGCGTATGGCCAAATCATCGACCATCACGACGCTCATCTTGCTGCCCTTTAACATGACCATCTGGATCGCCAAGACCATGACAGGCCTGCTGCCCACACCGTCGCGCGCGCTTCTCGGCCCTTCGTCCTCGGACGCGCCCATTATGAAGGCGCGACCGCTCGCTCATCGTGGCTCAACCGCGTCACTGCCTGCGCGTCACCCTGCCTCGCATTTGACACATCCCGACATCCTGTCGTGCCCCACGACCCCCGATCCAGCCACCATTTAGATGAAATCTTATTTTTCGTGCTTTCCATGTGATATTTATGTGATCCGCGCTCCTCCCCCCCTTTTTTTTTGATTCCCTCTACCCATCCCACTGTCTCTCTATCTCACTCTCAAACCTATCCACCATTGATCCATCTCACCATTCATACATATCCTTTTATCACATATCCTCTCATTTTATTTTATTTTGCCCCTCTCCATACTATTCATTTATCTTATGTCATCAAAAAATATATATTTTTTCGCCTCTCGAGGTACACTCATCCCAATAAATGCCGTCAACGCTGCAACGCGTGTGTCACATCTATTGTGTTTCATTGCCAAAATGAATGAAATCCACTCTGGGGGGAGGAAAGGAGAAAAACATGAGTAAGAGACTTTTTTTTATTGTTCTAAAAAAACGACCGCCTAGTCGACCTTGATGCTGGCAAAGATGCGCTGCAAAAAGATTAAGCAGCTCAGATAGCCAATCGAACCTGCACAAAAAAATAAAAAAATAAAAAAAAAATCAGCATGTGACGCGTGTCCCGACGCGTCTTTTTTCTTTTTCTTACCGGTCATGACCATGAGCAAGGCGCCAATGATGCTTGAGTAGCCAAAGTAGAGGATAGAGCTTGTGAATGAGGTGATGGCAAGCTTGTTGAAATAGTAATAGATAGAGTACAAAAAGACGTAGATGCCTGCGGCGCCGGAAGTCATGAACGCGCGCCACGACCAGTGATAGTCCTCATTGCATAGATGGAAGTAGCACATGAGGATGGTGACTTGAGAGCACGTGAGCACGAGGACGACAAAGACGAGGAAAAGGAAGCCAATGCCATAGTAAATGCGGTGGAACCAGATGCTGTTCATGATAAAATACAGCTCGATGAAGATGGCGCCAAAGGGTAGCGTGCCGCCCATGAGAATGGATGGCCAGCTCTTGAGGTACGACGGCTGGTCGGGGATCTGGCGCGGAATCTGGTTCGTGCGCACCGGATGCTCGATTTTGGCCTTGCGGAAGCCCAAGTACGAGCCGGCCACGCTCAGAGGAAGCGCAATCAGACCCCACATGCCGAACAACGCCACCATCGTGCCAAAAGGCACGGCACCAGACGATTGCGACCCGATCAAAAAGAAATTCAGCGCAAAAAGCGCACCAAAGATGGTTCTACAAATTGCAATGGGGTCAATGCGGCCATCCTTTCCCTCGTTATCTCCGCCATTTTCACGTGTCTGTGCCTCGCGTCGCTTCTTACCCAGGGAAAAACACGGCCGTCAGCAGCATATTCGTCTTCCAGGACTCGCCGCCATTCATCTTGTACAAACGTGCCGACACATAGCCCGCAATACCGCTGAAAATCATAAACAAAATCACCATGACCGTGGCCAATGCACCGCGATTGGACGGCGAAAGGAAGCCGAGCACGGCAAATGCTGCAAAATAATTGAAAAAGAAAAAAAATGAGACAAAAAGGCTCATTGAACGCCCCATCTTATCGCCCGGGTGACATTTTTCGTTCATTTTTCATTGCTTCGTTCTTACCAAGCGTCGATGCGCAAATGGCAATCAATTGCGTGCCACTGCCAACAATGACGGCGAGCCACATGGAACGGACAGGCGGGCGGAAAACATCACCATGGACCAGCTTCCAGCCATAATCTTCCTGGACGTCCTCCTGGACCTCGGCGGCATTGTAACGCGAGATGTCCTTGTGCAGCGCACGGATTAGGATCATGGCAACCATGCCCGTCAAGAACAAAACAATGACAATCGAGTTGACAAGCGAAAACCAGTGGATCGACGGGTCAAGCACGCTCAAGTACTCGTCCCAGCGCGTTGCCCACGCGGTGTTTGATTCCTACATGTCCACAAAAAGAATTGAGCATGAACGCGACGCGTTTTCCCCCGTCCCAATCATTTTTCCCATTTTTTTCTTTTTCTTTTTTTTTTTTTTTTACCTCCCAAATGACCGAGTACGTGTAAATGACGCGATCTTTTCCGTCGGCCTTGAGCGTATATCCGGGGCGGTTGGCGGCAGCGCCACATTGGGGCACGCCCTTGGCATCGAGCTCAATGTCCTTGCTGTAAGTGTCGACATTGACGCCCACGACGCGATTCTTGCCATTGGGGCGGACATGGTATCGGATGGTGATCTCATAGTGGTTGTTGAGCACATTGGCATTGTGGTCGCCGAGTGGGACGCCGATGCTCTTGTACGTTTGCGTCGAGTGTTCGTCAAATTTCATGTCGCGCGCCGCTGGAAGCCCATCCACCATCAGATTCAAGGCGTATTCGTCCGCAATGCATTGGTTAATGAACTCAGCATCCTCCTTGGGAATAGGGTCCGTGTGGCACAGCAATTGGCACGACACGTCATTCTTCATGTTCAACTAGTAAACGAAAAAAAAGAGAAATTGAGGGCAAAGCGGGTTAGTGGCATAGAATAAAACGATGCCAATTGGCAAGACAAGAACACGCACGTTGAAGGCCGAGTTGAAGATGCGGTCGCCAAACAAGATGCTGCCAAGAGACTCGGCCTGTTTCTCAGGACCGCTAGAAGGACGACAAAAATGGAAGCGCTCATCATAATAGTCGTATGAAACGACCGACTTGATCTGTGATGAGGACATTGGCGTGAGGGAGTTGACGTAAAGTGGCACCGCCTCATTGTCCGCATAATCCTCAGGGGCCACGCCAGGCAAGTAAAACGCTTGCACGCCGGCTAGACCAACCACCGCGCCAAAAAGGCGCTGGTATTTCAACAGGACCATCGTGTTCGTTCGTAGACAAGGAGAGAGAAAAAAAAAGGCCAAGTGGGCAGGTCAAAGAACAAAGAAGAAATAGAAAAAAGAAACGAAAGAATAAAAAAAAAAAGGAGCCCTCGGGAACACCCGCTCCTTTTTTTCATTCTGGTCGTTCTTGCCGCCACGTCCATGGTGTCAGCAGGTGACACAAGAGCCCAAGAGCCAAAACGAGCCAAGCATTACCCAGCCAATCAGCCGCTCCAAACTATCACAATCGGCTTTTTACGACAATAAAAAAAAAGACGCGCTTGATCAGTGCATTGGAACGCGTTGTTTGCAATTGGACATTTCTTTTATTGGTCATGAAGTGAAAAAGGATGCTTTGGGATGCGTGTACGAATGGGGGGGGGAGGGAAGGGGAGGGAAAAGCTACAATGGGGAGAATATGGTTGATTTAGGCCTCGACAAAGTTCTTGACATTGTTGAGCCATTGTGTGTATTCCTTTTGTTCCTTGTACTCGACATAGTCGGGCAAAAAGGTAGCAAGGGCAGCATTGACACCACGCTCCTCCAAGTAGGCGACGAATTGAGACTGGAGACCCTCGTCCAGCTCACCAAATTGAGGGCCAATGTACAAACCACGGCGTTGCCAGTCGGATTCGGCCGTCGCGCAAGTCGCAAGCTTGGCCTCCTTATAGTACATGACGCTCTCAACCGTCATCTCGCCGTCCTGAGCAACAGTGTCGATCGTCACCGCACCTTGGCCAGGCTAAAACGCGAAAAAAATCAAATTTTAAGCCATGGACATCGTATTGCGTCCAATTGCTTTACCTTTTCAATGATGACCGACGCGCGCACAGGGAACGACGCGTCCTCCTCATCTTCCTCAACTTGGACATCCTCCTCGGGAAGGAATGACTCGCTGGCATTGTTGATATCCGAGATGGAAAACAGCACCGAGATCCTTTTAGGAGCAAAAAAAAAAAAAAAATAGAAAAAAAAATGGTCAGCTCCATTTCGACCCATTGGGCACCATTATTCGTACGATTCGTTGCCAAAGGTGCGCGACAGAGTCACCTCATCGTGGCCAGCCTTGTCCTCAATCTAGATGCAAATGGATGAGTTGCCGCGTTGCCATGACAACCATGATTGTCGCGCGCGCCCCCATCGGCCAATTTTGGTCAATTTTTTTTTTTTTTTTTACCTTGAAAGAGTTGGCTTGCAAGAATTCTTGAATAAAGGGAGGCTGCGCAGACTCTTCATTCTCCTTTTCATACGACAATTCCTCCTGGAGCTTGTGCACAAGCTCATTGTCGGCTAAAAATGATAAAAGAGACAAACGTGAGCATAGAGCAAGGGATCTCGCAGCACAAACATACACTCGCCCGCGCTAAAACGGGGGGCCGCAACGGTGAAAGCGCGCACGGGCTGAGCCATGGGCTTCCAGGCACGCTGCGCCATAGGACGCGCGACAACAGCGCGCTTCAAAAGCTGGGTACGAACGGCTTGGACACAAGGACGGAACATAAGGGAAGAGTATGAGAAAGAAAAACACCAGACACGGTCAAAACCCAGAATTTTAAGCCTTGAGCCCTGGCCGACCAGGCGAATTCCAAGCGCCGACCAAAGCAACCTGTCCGGCCACGGCCCGGCGACGCGCTTTCTGCTACATTTTCATGCAAATCAATGGCAAACCAACTAAAAATTAGCAATTGGCCTTGAATTCGCGTCGACATCCATTGTCATTTGCGGGTAAGAACACGCCCAATGCCAGTAATATTTGCGTTTTTGCCTTTTTTTGTTTTTTTTTAGAGGGGCATGTGAGCCCAACGGACAGATGAACATGAACGTAGGATATGGCCTTTGGCGTTATGTGTGCAACGGCGCGCCATGATAAAACAAAATGGACACTCGGCATCCCACCGTGGCGACAGACGCAGCAATTGGGTGGCTATGATCTCATTCTTTGTTTGTTCTCGTTTCTTTTTGTGCACCCGTCTGGGATGGGCAAGTGGACGCTTGGAATGCACTTGTGTGGGACACCATGCACATGTCCATTTCTCCAATTCTTGCCAAGGCATAGCTTTTTTTTTTCACTTTTTGAAGATCCATACTGAGCCATCACCATTTTTCTTCATCCCCGCGTGCGATACGGCTTGAATGCTGTGACGAGGATGCATGATTGGTGGGTGTGGCGGCGGCGGAAGGTGTGCACGTGCCAAATTTGCACAAATTCGGGCGGCCACCCAATTTTCGAGACCCCAGACGGAAAAAGAGGCGCGCGTTCCCTTTTTTTCCTCTTCTTCTCTTTCCTTTACACCCACTCGATTTATCCAACATGCTTTTGTACTCTGATATTATCTCTGGTAAGACACGAAATGCGACGCACATGCGATGGATGGATGAGTTTTCGAGATGGATGGATGACGGATGGATCGTTCTGACCCTTGTTTTTCCTCATAGGCGATGAGATGTTCTCTGATGCCTACGTAAGCACGCGCATCGCCCAATTCTAGCCCGCCAAGAACACGAAATGACTCAATTTTTCTTTTTTTTATTTCTTTTTTTTATTTTTGCAGCCCATCAAGGAGGTCGATGATGTTATCGTCGAGGTTGACTGCCAAATGATCACTGTTGGTGGTGATGATATTCAATTGGAAGGCTCCAACCCCTCTGCCGAGGGTGGTGATGAGGGTGCCGAGTCGACCGCCGAGACCGTCAACAACGTCGTCCACTCGTTCCGTTTGACCGCCACTGCCTTTGACAAGAAGTCGTACCTGACCTACCTCAAGGGCTACATGAAGGCCATCAAGGCCAAGCTCCAGGAGGAGAACCCCGAACGCGTCCCCATCTTTGAGGCCAAGGCTCAGGTCCAGGCCAAGAAGATCATCGGCAACTTCAAGGACTATGAGTTCTACGTTGGCGAGTCCATGGACCCCGATGGCATGGTCGCCCTCCTCAACTGTAAGTGCCCATTTTTTTTTTACTTTTTCTCTTGAAATGATTGACACGTTTTTGCTCTTTTTATTTTGCTCACCCAATTTTTTTTTAATTCTCACAGACCGCGAGGATGGTGTCACCCCCTACTTCACCTTCTTCAAGGATGGTTTGAAGCAGATCAAGCTTGTAAGTATCAATGGGACGGGGTGGCGGCTGTGGAAATGTACGCAGAAACTCATTTTGCCTTTTTTTTTCTTTCTAGTAAATGTACCCATTCAAGTTTATCCATTGCCTCTGAGATGTGCCTTCATGCGCCAAATAAATCATTGATTACTCCTATCGAGAATTCCTGCATCCAATCGCGTTTTTGTATTAGGAGTCTTGCGTGTGTTGGGAAGAAAAACAGGCTTGTGTATGGAATTGGCTGAGTTGCTTCTCTTGCAGATCATGCAAATCGGAGTGTCCGATGCACCTAATCCATAGTCATCATGCCGTGCTTGGCTGAGCCGAATCCTAAGCGCCAGTAGACAAAGAACGACGCACCTGTGGCGAAATTACCCTAAAAGCCTGATTTTTCTCGCCCAACACTCAGTGCACCAGCGTGTGCCTGGTCAGAATAGATTGAGGTGTTCCTCGTGATCTTCGGTGAGACCTGCTCAATTGAGATGAAATCGCAGCGCAGATGCAAAACGAGCAAATCAGACAAGTTTTTGTGATTTTGTTGTTCAACACTTGTCACCCAGGGCATGAACTCATATCTCAATAGGCAGCCACAAGCAAGTAGCATTAACGAATGCCCATGAATTTTTGGCCGAAACACGGCTCAAACAAGAATAGTCGTCGCGCTCACCCAAACAGAGCAAATAAATGGGCAAATGCAGCGAGAACGCAACGCACCGGCGCGCTTAAAGTGACAATAGAAAGCTCAATAGGACAAGTCCAAGTAAATGCGCGTGATGCATGACGTGACGCCATGGAAATCGTGGCATTTGGCGCGACATGACACGACATGGCGTAAAAGCGCGTTTTTCTACGCCATAAAAGCGACGCGAACCCTGCCAAGCGGTAATTTTGCTATTGTCTTTCGCTACTCAAGAGATGGAAAAGATAAAAAGCGAAATCATCGACAACATTGCCGTTAAAAAGGTAAAAACGGGGCAAAAGAAAAGGGCGGTGCGAATCGTGACTTTTTTGCTACAATATGGTCACGTCAAAACATGCGTAGTGTGACCAATTGAGACAGGAATCCTCGTGTTTCTGCGAAAAAGGAAGAAAAAATAGAGCAAGCACGGCCACTCTGCGCGACATCACGTTTGCTCACTTGCCAAATCTAAGCCCGTTGCACTCCTTGCTCATAGAGAGAGGAGGCGCGCAATTCCAACCAAGAGCAACGTTGTACAGGTCCATATTCAGAGCCAGTTTATAAAAACCTCCATTAAAATTATCCTTTTTTTTAAGTTTTTCTTTTTTTTTTTAGACTTGCGAGGCATGGATGACACGACCATCGACATTGACAAAAAGTACGACGCGATTGTCACGCTAAAGGATGATGAAATTGTGCACACGTTTGGGATTTTAAGCGCGGAGAAGCGCGGCGCGCTCAAAAACATGAAAATCCACTACAAGGATGGCATGTTGCCCGTGTACGACTTGGTTTTCAAGAACAAGATGACGCAACAATACGAGGACAGTGCCTTTTCGGGCGTCACAACGACAATGGCGCATCAGGTGGCGGATTTCGTAGCCAGCATGGTGGCATTGGGCCCGCAGCAATTGAACACGGTTGATTCCAAAGTCACGACGTACCTGACGACGAGGGAATTGTGGACTGGCGTGCCGGACACGGTCGAGAGTGCGATTAGCACGCCCGCATCGAGCGCGACACATGTAGCACAGCCCTTGCTTATGCATGAAAACAGCGAAACGAATGTTTTCAAGGGCCACTCGTCGCCAACATCCATCAAACACGCGCTCTTTCAAATCGCACTCAGCTTTGAGGTAGCCAAAGCGATCGTCCAGGGCGATGCAGCGCGGTTCCGTGTCGTCATCTTTTTGGTACGCCGCTTTTTTGAGCCAACACACAAGAAATGGCTGACAGTCGACATCAATTCCACGCAAGGCCCACTCATTCCCCTCGATGGCTTTCTCGAGCACCGGACACCCACAAATACCATGGCTGGCCAGTGGTTGTGGGATAATTATCGATTGCAGATCCGATGCGACGCTTTTGGCTATTTTGAGGCGATGTCTGCTGCCGTGGATACGGCACCGGCTGCAGGTATGATTGTCCTAGACGAGAGCAAATGGCAATTCGTGTCGACAAAGCCGCGGCCGCCCGAGGAACCCGTCGAGGACATCATCACCGCCCAAGGTTTACAAATCCAAGCATTGTATGTGCCAATCACCTTGGTCCTCCTCTTTTTAATATGCATTGTTGGTGTCATTGTCGCCAATTCCAATCATCGCGAATACCTCGACCAGGCCGGTATTGATCCGACCAGTCTGCTCAGCTTGCTCTTTGTCATTCTCGGAATGGTCGCCACCGTGCTCAAAGCGGCTCTGGTGAAGGAATGGGCCTGGTATGATTTTGCACGCGGCCGCTTCTATAGCAAGAGACTGTCCTACCGGCGTCATGTGCAGCATGCCATGGACAATGCGCATCTCGCGCCACGCGCTCAACGCAAATTTTTGAGCAGCATCAATGGCTTTTCGTACATCATGGGCAGCAAGCCCGATGGCATCATCACCACCAAGCGCGCTGTTCAGAGCATCGATCTCCTTGACTATGGCATCCTGGTCCTGAGGCTGCCCAATGACGAATTCGCATTGCTCTCGCCTTTGCCCCAGAAATGGGTGTCGACGCGTCTAAAACACATCGGACACGCGTACATCGTCGACAGCGACCGTACACACCCCATCGGTATGCCATTCACACACTCACAATCCGTGCCACTCCGATGATCCACTCCTCATAGACTTGAAAATAAAGCATCATCACTTGTGTTTTCTTTTATTTTTTTCTTTTTCTTCATTATTTTTTTTTCCTTTGCCGAATTAGTTCTTTGTCCATGGCCATCGAGCTCCGGGACGCGTGCATTCGTGTGTTTAATTCGGGCTGTGGTGCGGAGTATGAAAAGAGTCGCACGCGAGAAAAGTTGAAATGATTTTTTTGCTTTTGTCCGCCCCTTTTTTTGTTTGTGCTTTTTTTCTTTCCTTTTCTTTGCTCGTCCTATGCCGCCCAAGCAGTCGACGCTCTTCCATTCGTTTCCCGTGATCCAGACCAAGCGGCGCTTGCTAAATAGGCCACGCGCCAACGCTGCGTCTGCTGCCGCTGTCACCACGCCGGCCCCGTCCACGTCCACGTCCACGGCCACCACGACCTCCATGCAAGAGCCAAAGAGCTTGCAAATCCCAGTCCACGCCCCTCGACGCTCATCGCCAGCGTCTCCACCACCATCCCAGCAACAGCCACGATCGCGCCACTCGTCGCCAGCCAACCTCTCTGATGGTGTGGCGAACCAGTGTCTGCGCGGCGTCGTGGCCTGTATCGACGTCAGGTAGGCCAGCAAAAAAAAGGGGGGTGGTCGTCAGGGGAAAAAGAAAAAAAAGAAAAAAGGCCATTGAAGCTTACAGATTGTCCTCTTTTGCTCTTTGACTAGAACGGATGACGGCGACGATGTGTCTGCCAACTTTGAAAAGGCACTGCAGACTATGGGCGCCAAGGTAAAGGGACAAAAAAAAGATATCAATGAACAAAGGGAGAACTTTGATTCTTTTTTTTTTTTTTTTTTTGTTGCCAACGTGTGCTCATTGATGACTCTTTTTTTTTTGTTTTTATTGCTAGACTCGACGCACTTTTTCAGGTAACAGCCCATCAACAATGAAACAAGTGATTTCAAGCGAAACATGAGGCTTGACGCTCTTTTTATCATTTTTCTCGTTTTTCTCGTCTAGACACGGTAACCCATTTGGTTTTCAAAAACGGATCGCCGACGAATCTACGCAAAGCGATGCAAAACAAGCAGTGCAAGATTGTGACGCTGCTGTGGGCGACGAATTGCAAGAGTCGTGGCGAGCGCGTCAACGAAAACGAGTATTTGGTGGAGAAACCAGAGGCGCTGCTTGCCGCGGCCAAGACGAACAGGCGCAAATCGATGGAGCCTGGCCAAGTGAGGGCGCTCATGCAGGAGGCGCCCACCACTATTGCAGGCCGATCGTCGCTTCCTGAGAAACGCGCCAATTTGTCCACATCGCACGACTCGTTGCCCAAACGGTTCCGTGCTCCAGCTTCTGTTCGATCGCGATCCGCGCCAAACACGCGCCGCAAGACGCTGCCCGTCTCGCACTGGGAAAAATCCGCGATCATCCCGCGATCCAACGAGGCTGCGCGTTCGTTTGTCGAACTCGACGAAATGGACCACGACAATGACGACCAAGACGCCAATTCGCACCACATCACACTTGACTCACCGCACATGGGGTCCTCGACCACGGCTTCCGGCAAAAGCTCTTCGGAGGGCTCGTCCAAAATGGCGTCCATTGTCATCGATATTGATTCGTCGCCGCCCTCCAACGCGCCCGCGATGCCATCCTTGTCCTCGTTTGCCAAATCCATGCGCCGCCTATCCTTTAGAGAGCGACAGCAGCAGCAACAGCAGCAGCAGCAGCTACAACAATCGCAGCACCAGCTGTCGTCTCCACAGTCTTATGCTTCCGCTGCCGCCGCCGTTGCCGCAGCCAACGCGGAAAGCAAGAAAAAACCCACTGTCAGCCAGTCGATCAAAGCCAGCTTTTATATCCCGACGTCGACATCTTCATCCTTTACCCCCGCATCCTCGTCCTCATCGCCAAATTCACCCTCTCTCGCATCTCGAAAGGCACGCCAAGCACTCCTGGAGCGAATTAAAAGCACAAAAGACTCTTTGCCATGAATCTCCATGAGTGAAATAAAAAAATTATCCCCGGCCTGCCATATTTAAAAAAAGCCAAAAAAAAAAAAAAACGCGTCGGGTCATAAAAATCACCCCAATCACCTGCAAAAAAGTCCTTTTTTTTTGTTGGCAAAATTTATAAAAAGGGGGATCATCGTGTGTGCAAAAGGCTAAATATAAAAATTGAGGGGAGGGAGAGGAAAAGAGCACGGCTACTCGCGTCGCAGATTGTCCAATCGTGCTTGCAGTGCGGCATCATCGGCAGAGAGCCCGCCGCCACCATCCAATTGCGCGACGCGCTCCGTCTCCTTTGGTGCGGCCGTTTTGATGCCGGTGGGTGTCTCCATCAATTGTTGATTGAGGCTGATGCCAATGTCGTCCAGCACCTTGTTGACAATCTCCTCGCTCTCCTCCTCGTCATCTTCCTCCTCCATCACATCGTCAATGGTATCCGCAATCATGTCGTCCTTCATGTCCATCATCTCGCTCTGCTGCTCAAATTCCATCATGATCTTTTGGATCTGCGGCAAATTCATCTGGCGATTCATCGCGCCCATCGCACGCGTCGCACCACGCATTGCATCCGCCATCTGCTGGCTCGAACGAAGTGTCTTTTTAAGAAAGGATCACGCGTGAGTCACCCCACCACATAAACTGGAGTCGCCTCTTTTTTTTTTTTTTGTCTTTTTACCTGGATGCGCAGACCCACCGCCTGCAATTGTGCCTTCATCTGTTGGAACTTTTGGATATAGCGTCGCGTCCGTACCAAATCCTTGGCCATCACCTTGCACGCCGTCTTTTAAGCAGAAAAAAAAAAAGTGAGTATGCCGCCAATGCCTCTCACAACCCTTTTTCCGCACTTACCATCTGATTCTCCTTGGCAGCGCGCTTAATGTCGGATACGAGCTTCTTCTCCTCACGCTCCAGGCGGCTGCTTTCGCGATCCAGCTCACGACTGGCTTTGTTGATGCTGCGCTGATGCTGACGCAGCATTTCCGCAGGTGTTTTCCGACGTCCAAACAGAGATTCCTATGCAACGCCAGAGATGAAGCGCATCTCGTGAGTCCCATGCAATACCCATGTGCTTGCAACCCATCCTTACCAACATTGAAGAAAAAAGAAATGGGTGTGCGAGGCTAAAACGAAAAAAGAAAAAGAAAAAAAGAAAAAAAGGGCAAAGACGTCTCCCTTTCTCGCCAAGAGCAAAGCGCCCTTTGGATTTTCTTGCCCTTTTTGACGGCCCGCCCGCAGTTGGTGCCTGGAAAAAGCGCGGCGTGATCCAGCTAAATCTGACCGCAGCGGTCTCTTTTGGCTCCTTTTTTTTCAAAGAAAAAAAACAAGATACAATACGCAGCAAGTTGCTACAGAACCTTTTGAGCCTCCTATTCACTATGCTTTAGGCAAATTTGCCATGGCAACCTCTCTTCAAATCGGGTGCAGAGCTGCTGCTGCCTCGTGCAGACGAAGATACCAAATGCAAATTTACCAGGTACATGCTTTTTTTTTGTCAAAGTCGAGTAGTCGATTCATATTTTCAAGTTTTACTCGTGGGCTTTCTTTAGATCACTTCCAATCAAGCTCCACCTAGCTACGTACAGTAGATACTGTACTACTGTATTTCATCAAAAATTTTGATCGCGATTATATATATTACAAATCTTTAGGGGAACTGCGATTTTTATTCCCCAGTATCCACGGCACAGACTCCAAGTTTGCACCATCTATGCGAAGTAGATTTTTGAGTTGAATGGTGAAGCCTTTTTTTGTCTACATCGATCCGTTCACGTTGTATCCTTCAGTGTATGTTTATAATTGGTCTTTAAGCCCATGTTCCAAAACTGACGAGAGGAAGCCAGTTGCGCATCGCTCGCTGAAAAAAATTCATTCTATAAGCCCGGACATTTTGCACGCACCGGGCACCGCCATCGTGCTCGTCGAAAAAAAAAAAACGCGCGGCGTGCATCCGGCCAAAAAAAAAAAAAAGACAATAGACGCGCCAATCGCTATGGCACGCAAGAGCGCGTCCTTGGAGCTGCATCGACACATTCACTAGCAAAAGAAGTTCGAGGTGTATGGATTCGACCTGAAACGGACGCGTTTACATCAAAGTCTGATGCGGTTTTTCACACGTCCAAGTTATCCCGCAAACAAACTGTTTGCATCAATTCTGCCTGGATCTCGTTTTTTGAAGTGAACATCGATGGCCACGTACGCAACAGCCCGTGCTCTTTCTTGTGAGCCGCGTTTCGAGGATCTGCGCCCAGTCTTTGTCGATTTTGTGTTGTGGCAAAACTACGAAGTAGATTGCATTTTACAGGAGAACCAGTCGATGCAGCCCGGGGGTTTATGGCATTTTCATCGGCAAATGAACGCATTCTACCATGTGGGTGAATGGCACAGCGATCCGAGGAACCAAATTTTGCCAGGTTAAAATTCGTGACTGTACCCCTTGGAAAATCGGATGAAAAACCGTCGTTTTTGAAAATCGATGTGGCGCACCATCGAGTGCTTGCAGCTTCATGAAATTCTGGCATACTGTACAGTGCCCGGACAAAAAAAAGTTTCGCTGTGCATAATTCTCTGCAGTGCAAGGTATCAATTAATCGCGTTAATCTCTGCTGTATTGATCAATAATGGCTCCAGTGATATGAAATTTTGCAGGAACAATGATTTAAAAGTAAAAAAGCAATTCTAAAATTATGAAATGGCTATGCCAAGCGGGTATTGAAATAGATCAAAAAAGGGATACCTGACGCGTCACGCGACGCGACGCGTACCTACGCGTATACAATGGCCTGTGGAGATGAATTGACGTTATGAACACCATCTCCAATTTTTTTGCAACGAGTGCAATGATGCCTAATTGTATTTTAAGAATCAATTCCATGTTACATGCATTGCATCGGTGCTGTGATCGAATAATGTAAAATCATCATGTGACACGCTTCACGCGTCAGTTGCATCTGGAATAACAATTGCCATCTCTGTTATCTAATTTTAATCCCTAGTTGGCTTAAAACCATTGTACTTATTTAATTTGAAGGACTAGAATAGACTGTTATCGATTGGTTGACCAGTAGGAGCACTACGACCATGTTACGAAGGAAATCGCGACTTTTGACGCGTCTGACGCGTGACGCGTGTCACATGATGAATTTTACATTATTCGATCACAGCACCGATGCTGCAATGCATGTAACATGGAATTGATTCTTAAAATACAATTAGGCATCATTGCACTCGTTGCAAAAAAATTGGAGATGGTGTTCATAACGTCAATTCATCTCCACAGGCCATTGTATACGCGTAGGTACGCGTCGCGTCGCGTGACGCGTCAGGTATCCCTTTTTTGATCTATTTCAATACCCGCTTGGCATAGCCATTTCATAATTTTAGAATTGCTTTTTTACTTTTAAATCATTGTTCCTGCAAAATTTCATATCACTGGAGCCATTATTGATCAATACAGCAGAGATTAACGCGATTAATTGATACCTTGCACTGCAGAGAATTATGCACAGCGAAACTTTTTTTTGTCCGGGCACTGTACAGTATGTACTGTATGAGCATTTTGGTCTCTCTCTTTTCAGAACAAAAGTAAAAACCGGAGGTTGATCTGACCGTTGGCAAGAAAATTGACAATGCTCCATTAATTCACAATTTTGTCTCTAGCGCGTCAAGCCGCTATTCGACCAGGCTTAAATCTTACAAGTGGAAAGACACGCACAAGGTTTTTTTTCCTGCCCGGCAACGCCGATGCGCAACATTTGTACGCTTGCAACGCCCAATCAAACATTTCAGCTTCGTTTTTCTCAGCAATGGACAAGACAAAGGATGGCGTGTTGCTGTGACAATAAATGCAGAATTCGATTCTCTGTCGGATGAACCCAGTTTCACTAGCGTACGACCAAAAGTGATGCAGAAATTTCATTTTCTAAAATTTGGCTTTGATTGCCCATTCCTCGAAAACAGCTCGATCGACCCCCGATTTTTATTGCAGATTTGCTTAGAAAGAAGGGGTCAATGCACCAGATGATATGACTCTCAGATGTCCAATGTGTACGTTGCCAAACGGATTTGAGAGACCTGAGCCTCTCAAAGCGAGGGACCCTCCTCCAGATGCATCTTGACCTGACCCACCCTTTTTTTTCTAAATTTGAAAAAAAAGATTTTGTCATCAAGGACTCGTCGCAGCTCCACAAAACTCTCACATGTAGTGGATGTTGCTCCTCTCTTCTCAGAAAAAAATAAAAATCCAAAGGTCAATCATGTGGTTTGTCGGAAGGCACGGCATTGCTGAAAATTTGGCTGTACAGTAGCGCGATTTTGTAAAATTCATTTCGCAGTAAAATCATGATTCCATCATCGCCAAACTTTGCCACTTGGCTTTTTCAGCGTCTCTCTTTGAAAGAAAAACTAAAAAACCAGATGTTGATCGGGCCGTTATCGTGGCATGCGCCGTTTTCAAAAATTGGCACAAATCCATGGATGAACCAACACAAATCATGAATCGATTGCTTCCAACCTTTGCCCTTTGACTATTTCGCCGGCCTTATTCAACAACACAACATGAAACCCCAAGATGGACTGGATAGTTGTTTTGCAGATGAATTCGAAATCTCGACATTTTTACAAATGCAGAATTAAATGCCACAAATCATCATAGTTGGGTGGCCCAAAGTCTACACATAATGTTTTACCGACGCGACTCTTTGAAAAATCGTTCAAACCAGGAGTCGACCGAGCGAGTCATTGTGCAGATGAATCCAAAATTCTGACATTTCCATAAATCCGGCACGAGTCTCTCAAAATATTTTGTGCATCGCGATGAAATGGCACCGATCGAAAGAGACGCACTCGGGTGTCATTTCCTGATTGTTTGCTCGCCCGATGGATGAACTTTGCCCGCTTGCAAAAGTCGCTCAAACATTGGATCAATTTTCAAACTTGCTTTTCTCGACAACTGGAAAAATAACCAACGATGCTTTTAATGTGTCAAATGCTGCTGCTGAATCTCCACCGAATAAAACAAGTTTCACGGCGATCTGATCGAAACTGGCGGAGGAAATACACTTTTTCAACAAAAAATTCAATGACGATTTGGTCGACAACTGTCTAGTCAACCCTCGATTTTTATTTCAGATTTAATAAAAAACAGGGGGCAAAGCATCTAATGGGATGACTTGCAGGGCGCTAGCTTGGGTTTTAACTTTTTGCATCGATCGCTTCACCAACTTGCAGGCAGCAGCCCACTCTACAGCGCACAAAAACCTGCAAAAAAATACAGAAAAAAATTCCATGCAATTTTATACGCACCTAAATTTGGAAGTGTCAAACCTTAAATTTTTGCAAAAAAATCTTGACCAAAGTACCGTAGGCACTTTTCTCAGTCGATCGCCGTTCATGCGTCACTCTTTGGACTTTTTCCTACGTACTTGGGGCAACCTGGCATTTTGTCTGCCAATAGCAAATGGTCGGAGTTACCTACTTGGGATGCATTGATCACTCGGACTTCGAAATTTCCCGTATTAGGCATTTTCTGAGATTGAAATGTGTGTGACCCCTGAGTGACCCCTGAATTTTTCAAAAGTGGCCGTAGCGCTTTCGGGGTTTAAGCTTTTTTGTTGCAAATTTTGCGCTGAACTAGCTTCCGGGCGAGCCTTCGGCTCTGATGCCCTCCGCTACTCACCGCAGGCGGTGGTTGGTGCTGGATCATATTTTTTACATTTTCGAGTCCAAAAAAAATCGGGCGGGTCTGTATTTAACACTGAGCTATAGTTTACGCTATGATGTAAGTTTCATTGGCGGGCAAGTAGGCTGTAAAAAATTTTCTGGACGCACAGCAGCCCGGCAAAGTCTGAAAATACGCATTTTGGTTTTTAAAAGGTATACAGTAGTATCATAATAAATGTGTACGTGCAGTGTGCTGTAGGGCGATGCTTCAGGTATTGAGGCGACCCATGCAATGTGTTTGCACAACGCGTCAAAAAACGCATCCAAAGTCTGTTATCATAAGCGCGTAAAAACAGGTGCTGCTTGCTGGGTCTCATTTTGACGCAAGGATCAATTTTGAATGGTCTATGTGCGCTCTTGTGTGGCAAGAGACGTCATTTATTGTAATTAAAGAGGGAACAGAAAAAAGGGAAGGAGAAAGAAAGAGAGAAGAAGAAAAAAGAGGAGAGAAAAAAAAGGGGAGAGAAAAAAAAGGGGAGCAAAAAAAGGGGAGAGAAGAAACAAAGAGATAAAACGCCAAAAAAAGCGAGGCAAAAAAAGTGAAAAAAGGAGGAAAGCATGGCAAAAGCTACGTGTTTCTAAGCACGTCCTGGTGCACAATGTTGGTCAGGACGTCGGACGTGTCGTGCGGCAGGGCGACACGCAGATTGTCCGGATTGGTCACCCGCGAAAGTGCGACATAAAGTTGACCATGTGTAAAAACAGACCCAGAGCCGAAATACACTACGACATGGTCGTAGGTCGCGCCCTGGCTCTTGTGGATTGTTGTCGCAAAAGCGGGGGCCAAGGGGAACTGATTGCGCTGCATTTGAAATGCGTATTCGCCTTCCATGGAGATAAACTTGATGCGTGAGATCATGTACGCAGGGGGAGGGGAGGCAAAAGAGCGTACTTGAGGAGCTGCTTGGTGGTCGTCGTCGAGTTCCACATCTTCCATTTTGATCACGTCAATAGCACGGGGCGAAATGCCGACCACCGAGACCCTTGTGCCATTGCACAACCCGTGGGCCGGGCTGATATTCCTTGTAATCACCATGGGCATTCCCAGTTTGATGACTAACTTGTGTTTTGGGAAGCCAGAGGGATCGAGGGCGTTGAGATGGACTGGCTCGGCATCCGAAAAGGAGAATGGACTTGTAACATCGCGTTCTTGCTCGCCATACACCGAGTCGTATGACTTCATGACGCGCGCTTGTCCGGGGAAGGCAGCAATGGCGCTGTCGTTGATTGCGTCCACGTCAACATGTAGGGGGGCAATGATGGCGCGCGTCTTGAAATGCGCAATGGTCGGGTCTCGCGCAAGGAGCGGATAAACATGTCGCAGCAAGGCAGGTATATTTGCCGAGTCCATGCGCATGAATGGCTGCAATTTGACGTCGCCTGATCCGTGGCCCACATCCATCAAGAAAGAAGCAAAGTCACCGCGAAATAAAGCCGGTCGGGCGCCTGCAATGCGCATATTCTTGGTTAACCGAAGGATTTGGACGTCTTGCCAAAAACGTGCGCTGTTGAGGGTGACCGCAATGGCATCGGCAGCGTTGCCTTTGCGGACAACGGGAAGAAGTTGGCGAAAGTCGCCGCCAAAAACCATGATTTTGCCTCCAAATGGGCGATCGGACCCCATGATATCCTGGAATAAGCGGTCAACAGCTTGTAACGCGAGTCTTGAGATCATGACAGCCTAATAGAATAGAAATGTGGTGAGTTCAAGCAAGTGTAAAAAAAGAAGAAAAGACGCGAAAAAACTTACTTCATCCCATATAATAAGATGCGCGGCGCGGATCAATTTTGCCCGTCGATCTTGGACGCTGCAGGAGCATGTGCTTTCCTCGGTCAGATGATGCACGGGGATGCCAAAGCGGCTGTGAGCGGTGCGACCGCCAGGCAGCAATTGGGCTGCAACAGCCGAGGTCGCGACGGGCAAAGCAAAAAGATCGTGGCCACGGGCATACTGGAGCACTGTGTTGAACAATCGAGTTTTGCCTGTGCCAGCCGGGCCATCCACAAAGAATAGGTGCCGGTGGTTGTCGTCTGTGATGGTGATGTCGTCGATGCTGCCGCCGCTGCTACGAGGATGGTGGTGGTCCAAGCAGGCTCTGATCGCATCGAGAGCGCGAAGCTGATCTGCGTTCAACTGACCGCGGGCGTCCTCATAATCGCGTTTTTGTTGCTCCGCGTCAAACGCCGCCATCTCTTCAAGCACAGGGTTCCTTGGCGACGTGGATGGTGGCTCCCAAATGGCAAAAAGATCGTCGAATTTTTTCAGCGATGATCCATTACTCTCCAATAGCCGATTGATCTCGGTTAGCGCCTGTTGTCGGGTCTCGTGGAGGGCATGCTCGGGCAATGGCTGATTTGGCGCCAAATAGAGACGGTCGCGGTGCTCGTGAGCATAGTCTTCCGACATGTGGTCCTTGTAAGAGTCCCAAAGAGTCAATGGCGAAGGGGGCGCGCAATGGGATAGGATGATGACGAATAGCGCACGAATTTGCCATGGCATTTTGTCGGACACGGCCTCCTCCATGCAAATCGTGAAATCGGCGTCATTGTCGATGAGCCCACGGGCCAGGGCAGCCAGCTGGAAAGTAGCCAAAGGTTCGTCACCGGGATTGACCCTGCAAAGATCCTCAAAAGAGGTCGGGCCAGGCACGTCGTATAGCAAGAGTTTCAGGCAAAAGAGTGGCAAGTTGTTTGGTGGCACGGATGGAATTCTTGAGAGGACATTCCGCTCATAAGGGTCACCAACGACTGCGGAGCTCCTATTCGCAGGTGCTTTTTTTTTCCCCGATGGACTGCGACGGATCCACTTGAACATGCCCCTTTCCTTGACCATCTTGTAAAACCTGGGCATTTCTGGGTACGTGAGTCTTTTGGCAAAGTCGTCCGTGGCGCAAAGATGGAAGAATGCCAAGAGCTGAGAGCCATTGGTTCGTAATTCGTTGGCGGTGTCGAGAACACTGCCTGCAGGCGTATTTGAGGCAAAGACCACATTCTGTTGGTTCGGTAAATGGATAGATAGATGCTTGACAGTCGGGTCGTGATCGTGGATATCGAATGTAAATAGGCGCCAGGCGGCCTCAGGCGTCCCAACATAGCGGCCATTGAGATGCTGCAATATTTCGTCTTGATTGTCGGCGACGGCGGCTCTTGCTCGATCAGAGCCTTTCGTTACGTACTTGCATAGATATTTCAGAAGAAGGCTGCTGCTCGTCACCTCGACATTGATATGCGCGTGGAATCGATGGCTGAGTACCGGGTTGTAAGGAATAACATCGGCGTTGGTGAATGCTTGACCTTGCGAATTTACGAATTGTCTTCCGTCGTTTCTACGCCTGTATGTCGCAAACCCCTTGTCGTCTACAAACGAATGCGATGCGTATGGTTTTGGGTAGTGCTTGGAGCAGTGGCCTTTCTTCATACAATGGGCATTGGGATTGTCGGGCCCGCATTTATCTAAAAAAAAAAAAAGCGGGTCAGCAAAAGCCCCCTTAATTTTGGATCATCAGACTTACTATGCAGCATACATGTTGTAATTGTGGCATAAAGCTGGGGATGGCTTCTGACGTCAGGTAGCTCAGCGCATGTAAACTTGTCAATGTTGTGAGATGTTGGCGGGCTTGCAAGCCATATA
>JAIWZP010000072.1:0-125960 GCA_025201375.1 Gongronella butleri | reverse complement strand
TTTGAGGGCACAGTATTTCAAAGGTGATGTTTGTGTTGTTGTAGTCTTTGCGCAGGCCCTTTTTTTGATCTTTTTACGTTTCAATGCCGAAGTCTCATTTATCTGAAGAAAAAAAGAACGAGGTGATCAATTACATGCTGGAAACTCGTGCCAGTGGCCGTGCTGCAGCAAAGAAATTTGGAATGCCACCGAGTAGTGTTAATCGATGGTACAAGGAATTCTCCAGCCTTAAGAGACGCAAGAAGGCGGCCGCAAAGAACCAGATTAGTGATGAACACAAGGCATACATCAAAGCACGCATTGGCGACAACAACGCAAATTTGACGATCGTTGACATCCACAAAGATCTCTGTGACCAATTCATGGATCTCGATATCACCAAATCCGCCATTAGCACTTGGATTAAGAACGATTTTTCTATCTCCTTGTCATTGCGTCCAGTTTCTCTACCTGTTCATTATGATGTAGCCGCTGAACGGGACGAGTTTCTTATTGGATGGTCAGAGCCGACCATGAATTACTTGCAAAACTGCATTTTTTTCGGCGAAACCACGTTCGACTTGTTCAATTCGCATATTCCTTACTCGTCAGCCGCAACCCGTCCAAAAGCCCCTCAACAGACGCGAAGGGCCATGGTCGCACTTTGTTCTATTGGTGTCGCCAATTTTAGATTGCAAGTCCCACACCATACCAATGTCCATGACGATCAGTATTGCAAATTCCTGTGTGATTCGTTGGATCAGCTGAAGCAAGGTTACCAAGGCTGTTTCATCATAGTAAACGGCTTGTCCTTGGATAAGAACGTTGTTGTTCAACAACATGCGATTAGTAATGGTTTCAAGTACTTGAGAATTCCTCACATCGATTGCGAATTAGATCCATGTCAGCAGTTTTGGAAGGAAATGGTCATGAAGTTTAGCCAAAAAGCAAGTGACGCCACAACCACAGCGCGATTTCACAACGCGTTGAGCTTGATTGACCCAAAATACTTCGTAGACATTATCACAAATTGCGAGAACAATTATAGACAACACTTCACTAAATTCAACACTATGTAAAAATAAAAATAAAACTGGTTGATGTCGTGTCAAATGCTGTATAACCATGTAAAAGAGAATGCACGATTACCCAAGACGTACGCGCTGTCCGTGTCTGCACATGTAGTTGCATTAGAAGGGGGTAAAAAAGGAAAAACGATGCAATCGCGTCGCGCTTTTCTCATTGCCGCTTCAATGGATTGAAAACAAGGTGAACAGTTGCTCTTGCATAGTCCGGCTAATCAAGCTCAACTCACGCAATGGCTGCTGCTGCAGGTTCATCACTTTTTAATCGCGATTCTATCATTCATAAAAGTATAGCGCTTCCTTTCCGATATGCGCCCTATCGTACGCACCCTGCTAAGATGCATCATTTGTCATGTATGAACAGAGATTGCATTGACCAGGATCTGGGCACGTGCAAGCCTGAGAAAAAAAATAAAATGAGAAAATCTCATTTGCGTGCGTTCATACAATGTCCTACTTGGCCATACGCGGTCTTGACGCGTCCACATGCTGTCATGTCACGGAATTGACAACTTTGGTTAATCTACAGTTTATCACGGAGGAACGGCTCAATTATGCTGAGCTAATGCCAAATTTATGCAATTGCTTGACTCTGACATATCATTTGTCAATGGTGAAGCGCGTCCGAGACCCTGAATTATAACCACGCACGAGCCATCAACAGAGACATGTTTCATGTGGAAATAGATCAGACCATTGAGATTTGAATTACCCAAGAAATATGCGCGTTTCTAACTAGCAATATGCGCGCACCTCAATTCCACTTTGCGCGTCTCTAACCAGCAACCTGCGCGCACCTCAATTCCACTTTGCGCGTCTCTAACCAGCAATCCGCGCGCACCTCAATTCCACTTTGCGCGTGCTCAATCTGATTTGCACGCAAACTTTTTTAATTTGCACGTATAAAAAAAAGTGTTTCGCGCGATCTGATTGGACAAATCCAGTAGTCGCCAGGATGTTAAGTTTTCTCGGCAATCGACTGATTCAATCTCGTGATTTACGCATACAGATCGTGTAAGGTACATTTGAAACATGTCAAGCCAACGCAAGACGTCCGACAAGTAATAATTCAACCATGGGCACGATTTGTCCGTGCTAGTCGTGACGTCCGGCCTACAGAAATCGAGTTGTTAGCACCATTTTTGACCAAAACCCTTGAAAAAATAAAAAAGCAGCCCCTTTTCGCTATCTTTTTTGACCTCTTATTTTTTTAAGCTTCTTCCTGCTTTTCGTTCATATGGCTTTACGTGTACGAAGCGTGCGAGAAAGTTTTTTTCGGGGGGGCCGGAAACGCGGTTCAGACAGTTCACAAGCCGTTTCTTTGTCTTTTTGGATAATAGTTCTTGTCACAAAAAGTCGCGCAGGCGATTGACGAGGAGCTCATGTCGACTCACGGTGGTTTCTCAATCGACCAACTCATGGAGCTTGGTAAAATCCCCAGGAGTTGCCATTATTTTTGAAGAAGAGCGCGTTTTCACTCTCTCACCTTCCGTCTGTCTCTTTGTTTTAGCCGGACTCAGCGTGGCCCAGGCTGTGCAAAAGTCATACGACGTCTCGACGCATCCGCGCGTCCTCGTGTGTGTCGGTCCTGTAAAGAGCGAGCCTATTTTTACCTTTTTTTAAAATATATATTATTTTTTTACGCGCCCCACTGACCCCGACCCTGCTTCCTTTTTTTTTTTTCGTGCAGGGCAACAATGGAGGCGATGGTACCGTGTGCACGTTGTCAATGTGCCGGCGCGCTGAATGTTTTTTTTTCTACTAGGACTTGTTGCAGCGCGCCATTTGACGCATTTTGGCTATATGCCGTCGCTCTACTACCCAAAGCAGAGCAGCAATGAGCTGTACAAGCGCTTGATGGTGCAGTGCGCCAACCTGAACACGCCCATGGTCAATGACGAGCAATTTGACGAGCAATTAGCACACTCGGACGTCGTCTTGGACGCGATTTTTGGTTTTAGTTTCCATGGCGAGGTCTGTCACAATAGGATGTCCCCATTTTCTCCCTCCCCCATTTTTCTCATCTTCTTTTTCCATTGTCAAAACAGGTGCGCGAGCCATTTAAAAAGGTGATTGCCGCGTTTGAAAAGACGAGCAAGCCGATTGTATCGGTGGACATTCCCAGCGGCTGGGACGTGGTGTCTGGTCCGACGGAGCACGTGTCGTTCCAGCCCAAGGTGCTCGTGTCACTGACGGCGCCCAAGCAGTGCGCTGCTCTGTTCAAGGGCGAGCGCCATTTCGTGGGTGGCCGCTTTGTCCCGCCGAGTCTCGCTGCTAAATACGATTTTGCCGTCCCTGACTACCCGCAGGGTGACCAGGTCGTGGAAGTGTGAATGAATAAAAAGAAGAGATTTATTATTTTATCTAATGTGTCTACTTGTCGAAAAAAAGATGGGGTGCAAATCCGCTAAACAAGGCTGTCCAGGTACTCCTTGACGCTGGGTGCCACGCTCTTGGTCTTGAGCAACGTCTCTTTCCATTCTTGTTCTGGGTCGGACAAAAAGGTGATGGCACCACCGCCTCCCACGGAGAGATTCACTACAATACATTAAAAAAAAGACGCGTCAAACGTGTTTTTCTATTTTTTTTTTTTTTTTTTTTTTTTACCTCGTTGATGGATAGTGTCGTTTGCAGCGACTGCTGTGCGGATGACGACGTTGAAATCCATGTCGCCGGTTAATGAGATATAGCCCAGGCAGCCCGAGTACACGCCACGGGGCTTTTGGTGCTCCAATTCATCTAACAATTGCACGGACCGCAGCTTTGGCGCGCCTGTCATGGAACCTGCCGAGGAGAAAGCGGTCAAAACGGTTGTCCAGCAACCTCAATGGCCTTTTTTTTTTTGGTTTACCTGGCGGGAAACACTTTTTCAACGCATCGACGCTGTGGACATTGGGCAGCAGGCTGCCGCGCACCGTGGACACAAGATGGTGCACTTTTTCGTACGACTCGACAAACATGAGCTTGGGCACCTGCACACTTGCAGGGTCGCACACCTGCGCGAGGTCATTGCGGATCAAATCGACAATCTAAAACGAAAAAAAAAAAAATGAATTGACTCAATTTTCTCCTTTTTTCATTTTTTTTTCATTTTTTTCTTTTCTTTTACCATGAGGTTCTCGGCGCGTTCCTTGACGTCCTCCCAGAGGCACTGTTTGCGTCGTTCATCCTCGATTAGCTGGCGCTGTTCGCATTGCAGGCCAAAATCACAAGGAGCGTCGGTGTGATCGCACACGCACTGCAAGCAGCGCGCAGCAGTGCCCTTGATGGGTTTCATTTCGGCAATGCCCTTTTCGACCTTGAGGAAGCGTTCCGGGCTGGAGCTGAGCAAGCAGAAATCATCGTTGAATTGGATCATGGCGGAGAAAGGGGCCGGGTTGTTCTTGCGCAGGTGCCTTGTGTACATTTTCCAGAGATCGCGAGGTGTATGGTCGTCGATGGCGAGGCGGAAGCGGGTTGTCAGGCAGATTTCGTACGATTCGCCTTCCTTAATGGCGTCGACGGCTTGCTGGATGGATTGCAAGTAATCTTGGTGCTGTGTGTCTGGCGCGAGGAGGTCGGCGAGCTGCGGTGGCAGTGCCATGGTCGCGCCGCCGCCGGCCGCGGAGGGAATGGGTGTGGTGCACGTTGACGATGCGGGCGTCAAATGGACATAATCGTCGGCGAGCCTGCGCCGGTGTTGTGCCTGCAGCGTTTGCAAAATGGCTTGATTGCTGCTATTTAGCCATTGTCGCGCGTCCTCGGCCGACGGCACTGCCAAGAACGGCTGTTGCAGTTCGGTGGCTGCGGCAAAAGCGAGCGCAGATGCATTGGGATCGTCGCTCGTGAGTGCGCATACGTACGAGCGCCTTGCAGCGTGGTCAAACACCCAGAATCGGTCGACAAAGTGGAATGCGGCGTCTGGCTCGTCGACACACGCGCAGCAAGAGTGGCCGTCGACGCGTTCATTGTTCCCGTTGTGTTGGTCGCATTGACATTGCTGCGCGTCCGGCGTGGCATACCCTTCCATGCTCTCGCGTTTCATTTCATACCCAAAATACCCGACGAGCCCGCCCTGGAACGCGAAACGCGACACGTCCGACGCGTCGTCCAGTCCGTCGCCACCTCGGCTCAGGACGTGCATGGACACGTTACCCGTTGCACGCATCCATCGCGAAACGTAGTCGAAAAACGTGTCTTTTGGGTCCAGCTTATGCGTTGTCGCGTGTCCGTCGCGGTATTGCAGGTACACCTGCCTATGCAGCGTCGAATACCGTAGTGTGACCACAGGATCCACTGCCAAAATGGACGTTTGCGAGTAGGGCGACGATTTCTATTATCAAAAAAAAAAAGGAAATAATGAGTAAAATGGGGCCATCCTTTCCTTTTTTTGGATCAATTTCCATGCATATACCCTGCTGCTATCCAGCCATGCAATGGACCGGACGTGGATGTTGGGGTCGGCCATGTCACCATTAAGCAATTCCTCAACGAGATACTCGGGATCCACCCAGTGCGAACGCATGACCTGCAATTGCCACCTGTACGGTGCTTGTATCCTTTCTATCGCTGACACAACCGCGTCTGCTGGTGCCTGAACAACCGATTGCGCGCGAATGAAGGGTGGTAGCCCGTCCGTATTGAAGGGTCGGCCGGTCTAGACGCAAAAAAAAAAAAACAATTGAAGCTTTTTCGCCACCCCCTTTTTTCGATTTTTTTTTTTTTTTTTTTTTTTTTTACCTGTGACATCCATTTGCATGATTCTTGCATGAAATTGGTAATCATGGTGGCGCCGTGCTCGGTGGAGACGGACTCGGGGTGGAATTGGACGCCCCAGAGAGGCAAAGTGGCGTGTTGAAAGCCCATGACGGTGTGCCATTGCTCTGTGGACGCGCACGCAACGGCCGGCAAGAAATGGTGGCGACTACTCTTGCCGTCGTGTGTCGTGGTATCATCAGAAAGATAGTGCGCGTGTCTGAGAGCCTGGATGTCCGCATCGTTTTCCGCGCACGTCGCTGTCAGCAGGAGGCAAGCAGGGACGGCTAAAAAAAAGAAAATGAAGGAATTAAAACATGAGCACGTGCCGCACGTTTTTCTTTTCTCTCCTTTTCTTTTCTTTTTTCTTTTACTCGAGGGATCGACGACCAATGAGTGGTAGCGGACGGCCCAAAAGGATTCGCGACAGCCTTGAAAGATGGATCCAAGTGCTGCGCCCTCCGGCGCGTGGCAATGCACCTGCGACATGCGACCATGCATGATGCGCGGCGCATGAATCACCTGTAAAAATAAAAAGAGAACCATTGAGCTTCGTGGACGCGTTGTTTGCCCCCATTTTCTTACCTTTCCGCCGAAAATGTGTCCCAACCCCTGATGTCCCAAGCAAATGCCAAAGATGGGCCGGTGGTGCTGCGGCTGCATTGGGTCCATCTGAGCCTGCAACAAGGGCGTACAAATGCCAAAGTCCTAAAAAGCAAGAAAAATTAAGGTTAGAGTTCCAAGAGGCATTGTGCTTCAAGGATGTTCTTACCGAAGCGCGGTCTGGCCGCCCTGGACCTGGCGAAATGATGATATTGTCAAAGTAGGGAAGCACATTTGTCGAGAATTCGGGCCTATCGTCATAAAAAAAGAAGAAAAAGACGCAAGGTCGTGCGGATCAGCAACGTTGACATACCAAAAAAATAAAAAAAAGGGCGAGATCTCGAGTTTTTACCATTCAAACTGGTCGTTGCGTATGACCACTACCTGGTTTGCCATAAGCTGCAGCAGGTTAAAGGTATACGAGTCATAATTGTCAATTATGAGCGTGCGAAGCGGCTGCATAGCGAGCAAAAATGATGGAAAAGAGGCAAAAACAAGGGGGGGGAACGAAAGCAAGGTGTCGAAAAAAAATTTGAGAGAAAAAAGAGCGCCCTTTTTTTTGCCATTTTTTTTTTCTCTTATTGTTCGCGGCCGGCGTGCGAAAATTTAGATGGATGTCGGCCAATGAGCGTGCCTATGGCTTGAAACATCGCCCATCTCATCTTGTCCATCGTGCATGAATTTCATCCGCGTTTTTTTTTATATTCAATGTTTTTTTAATTCTTCATCATTGAAAGGGAAAAGGGGAAAAGAGGAGAAAAAGAGAGAGTGTACACAAAAGAGAAAAAAAGAGATGAATTGACTAGAGAATAGAGAAGGAAAGACGCTGAACAAAGTGACAGAAGCAAGGAAAAAAAAAAAAGCGATGGAGCATGAAAAGAAGTGTGGGGAACAGTGGAAAGTGGGGAGTGGGGGGAGGGCAGAGAAAGCAGCATTGAGGGACGAGGGGGGGGGGAATCTACGCGTGCAGGGATTCAAAGGTCCAGATGCGCGCGCGATTGTCGCCGGAGCCGGTGGCGAACATGGGTCTCCTACCAGCAGGGCTCGTTGCCACGGAGATGACTGATCAAGAAAAGGAGGGTCAATGGCATGCGTCAGGGTCGGCTTTTTTTTTTCTTTTTCTTACCTGAATTCTTGTGTCCTTGCAACATGAATTGGGTATGGCCGGTATGTGGGTCCCAGAACTGGACGCCGCGGTCCTTTGATCCCGAGACGATCCACTGTCCATCGGGGGTGGTTGCGACGGAGAGGACAAAGTCCTTGTGGCCGGTGAAGACCTGACGAAGGGCATTGCCCTTGGTGCCAAGCTGCCAGAGGCGCAAAGTCTTGTCGAGGGAGCCGCTGATGAGGGTCATGCCATCGGGCATGAAGGCAACCGAGTACACGCTGTCCTTGTGGCCCTCGAGGCGCTCGAGCGGCTGACCCGTGTGGGCATCCCACACGCGCACGACCTTGTCCAAACTGCCTGCAGCTACCAATCGGCCGTCCGGCGAAATCGCCACGCTTGTCACGCCAGGATCCTTTTGATCCTGCTCACTGATGCGCAGCGTGTGCATGATGCGGCCCTCCAGCCAGTCCCAAATCTTCACCGTGCGGTCGCCAGACCCAGAAACCAGAATGTTGCCATCACGGCTGAATTCCAGCGAGTAAATGTCCTGGTCGTGTCCGCGCAACACACGCAAGATGCGGCTCTTGCCAATGTCCCAGATCTGAAATAAAAAAGAAATCCATGAGAACAAGCCCAAAAAAATGAAAAAATGGAAAAAAAAGGACGAAAAGAGTCAATTTCTTACTCTGATCTGCTTGTCCTCGGCGCCAGTGGCCAAGTACTTTCCATCAGGGCTGAAGCTGACGGAGCGAATGTACAGGTCAGTGTCACGCGACGCGTGTTCATCTTGGAGAACACTATTTAAAAAAAAGGCCAAAAAACACAAAAAAGCGTGTCAGTCGCGGTCTAAAGCGCGTTTTAACGCGTTTTGAGCGAGTATCATCCATTGAGCTTACGCAACATTGGTGCCCGAGTTTGTATCGTAGATGTAGGTGGACTGGTTACAGCCGGCAGCAAGGTATCGGCCATTTGCGCTGAATTTCACGCAGCAGACGACCGACCCGTGGTCAAACGAGTGAAGCAAGTCGACCTTGAGGTAGCGCTGCACCTTGGGGTTAAACCTAAAACGAAAAAAAAGGACGAGGCGCGTGTCAATGGCGGGCACAGGACAAGAAATAAAAAGGACCTACAAGGCAAACCAATCCTGGCCCTCAATCTTCATGTTGGGCGGGATGGACTCAGGATCCATGTCATTGAACGCATTTTCCGATTTGACGTTCAAAGGAGGGGGACCTAAAGTGACAATGGCGGGACAAAAAAAAAAATTAAAGTTTAGCAACATTGACACCATGTGAAACGCGGCAGGGCCCTTTTTTTTCCTTTCTTTCTCTTTTTTTTTTTTTTTTTTTTACGTTGAGAAGGGGCAACGGATGTCTGAGGAGACCCATTGGCGTAAGGAGACGCAGTCAATGGCGGGCCATGAGGGCCCGAAGGGCCCGAGGGACCGGACGGACCGGACGGACCAGAGGGGCCAGATGGCGATGCGGCCGCAGGCGGAAGCCCGTTGGTATACATGGAATGCGGTGTGGCTGAAGGATTGGCTTCCAATGAAGGCGGCACAGGCGAAGGTGCTTGCTGTGCATACCCTAAAATAAACAAAAAAAAAGATCAGCCTATTAATATCTTTTGCATGTGTCTCTCTTGCCAGTGTCTCGTGGTGTCTCTCTACCATTCATGTAGCTTGGAGGCGGGACATGCTGACCATGCTGCAAAAAAAAAAAAAAAAAATGAGCCAATTGCGCGCCAAAACAGAAAAAAATGAAAAAAAAAAAAAACGCGTTGTCAGGCAGGCACATCATCGTACCTGCTCGAGCTGTTGGCGGAGACGGCCAATTTCTTCCTCGTACCTAGAAAAAGTGCGCGTGAGCAAATGGTCAATTGAGGCTCGCGTGTGGGCCATGCGGATGTCTTACTGTTTTTTCATGATTTGTTGTGATCGCTCAAGATCCAGGAGGCTCTGTTGGATTTGGCCCATTTCCTGGATCTGGCTGTTCACTGATGTATGCAAAAAAAGTAAAAAGTGAGGTGAATTCGTGGCCCAATGGTTCGATTCCGATCATTTTCAAGAAAAAGAAGCAAAATCATGCAAAAAGATCGCTTACTCTTCATTTCAAATTCGTCGCGTTGCGTTTTGCATATCATGGCGTCTTGCGTCAGCTGCTCAAACTCAGTGCGGACACTGTCCAAGAGCTCGAGCAAGCGGTTTTGCGTGGCAGGCACCATAGGCCGATGGTTGTACACAGACATTGTCTATTCAAAGCAACGAGTGTGCACGAGCACGTTGAGATGATGAGCTTTTGCGCCAAAGAAACCAAGGGGGAGCACTGGCAACTTACTGAATCACCGAAAAAGAAAGGGAGGAGGCTGCCCTACACTAGCCAACGTGTGAGATGAACGCAAAAGACGTGTTTAGTGTCTTTTTTTTTTTTTACCTCGTGGCCAGAAAAGTGTGAGTATAAAAAAAAAAAGATAAGAAAAAGAGAAAGAAAAAAAAATAGGGCACGCGAGACGGTAAAAGACCACAAGAAGAAAGAAAGAGGAAAAAAGGGAGGGCAAGGGAAGAAACAACAAAAAAAAACACACTCACACAAAAGAAAAAAACAAAATTAAGGTTTAGCGATTTTTGGGGGGTTACACAGGCCGGGAAGAGGCCCAAAATGGGGGGTGGGGACCAGCCATGAATTTTTGCCAATTCGACCCTTTTTTTTTTTTTATGTTCTTCCAATTTTTTTTTTTTTTTTTGCGCGGGTGCCATGACAACGGATGACACGGAACGAGGTGAAGGTATCATCATGCATGTGCTTTTTTATTCTTTTTTTTTTTTAGTCCTATTGACTATTCAAGCTTGTCCAAGTGATCCAGCCGTGTCAAAACGACGTTTTTGCTCGTTTCCTCGATTTCGCCCGCCAAAAACACCTCGTCGAGGATCGCGTACACCTTGTAAAAGTTGAAGACGAGGTCCAGCTCGCACACGTTGCCAAAGAACGCATCGAGCACCTCGACAAAAAAGTGAATGGCCTCGAGGTACGACAATTCATTGTCATTGGCGTCTACACACACGCAAAAGAATAGACCGGCATAGCGTCGATAGACAATCTTGTAATTGCGAAACTTGAAAACGAAAAAAAAAAGGCAACGCGTCAACTCGAGGTGGGGAAGGAGCCAACAATTTCGCCCTTTTATGCATTTACCTCTACAAAATTGCTTTGATGCTTTTGGTCGCGCGGCGCAATGAGCCGGTGGACTTCGCCTTTGAGCTTGACCTTCTCTTCATCTTCGTATGGCACATACCACTTTGCCAATCTGGTCTTGCCCTGGCGATTCTGAACAATAATAAAGCGTAGCTATGTAAAAAGACGAAAAAAGCAAGAAAAATGAGCCAGCTGCAAGCGGTACGTCATAGTCTGGAGGTACCATAAGGAAGAAAGGAACGGGGGGTATGTCAGACACGCAACAAGCCGACGAGGACAAGGAAAAGAAAAAAAAAAGAGGAAAGAGAATGAAAATGACGGACGCACCCGTTTGGACTCCCCCGCTCCCCCCAATCACTTTTAGGTTTGGGCCAATTGCAATAGGTCCCAGAATCATTGTTGCACACGCTTTTTACATCCTCGGACCACGGCAAGAAGAATGGAAGCAAACCTCTTTTTTTTTCGTTCTGGAGTTTTTTTTTTTTCATAAATAAGAGAATGAGCGGGGGAAAAGGGAGGGGGGTAATTGGCTATTGCACATCATCATCAAAGCACTACATAAAGGGGCCGTTGGCATCCATGAACGCGCCATCCATGGCAACTAGAAAAAAATAAAAAAAGTAGCGCGTCGATCAGCAAAACACATCTTTTTAGTTTGTTTTTTTTTTCCTTTACATGGAGGGTCCATTCCGGTGCCATTGAATTGATTCGAGTTGTTTGCAAATGGCGTGCCTGCTGTGGAGAAGAGATATTGCCATGTTGCTGGGGTCATGACCATACTTGTTGCGCCGTATTGGATGGGGCTCTGAGTCATTGCGAGCGTCAGCAAGTCCCAAGGCTGCTGCTGCCGCTGTTGCTGTTGCTGTTGATGTGCTATGTTGGGCGGCAGGTCGTCTGTGACGATCTGGCGCACGCTCATTGGCGACGGTGGTGGTATCATGGCGCCAGACGACATGGATGACGATGCAGACGCGTGTACAGGGTACATGTTGGCATTGGACGATGGCTTCATCTCTTGGGATGCGTGCTGTGGCTGCTGTTGCTGTTGTTGGAGCTGCTGTGTGGCTGTTGCGCCCGCAGTCGCGGAAGACGAGCCGATAGCCGGCGGCGTGATGGTGCGGATCTTCTCTACGAGTACCGGGTCGGCCTTCATCAAGACCAAGATATTCTCCAGGAATTTGGCAATGGGTGGGCCAGATGGGAAGTCGTTTGTGATGGGCACGAGGCATTCTTGCATCGCAATCCTGGTATAGTCCTGCGCCGTGCGCGCCACCGCCTTGTCACTGCTTGTACAATGATACACGTGGATCAAGGACGACTGGAACACCGAGTACACTAAAAAAAAAAAAAAGCAAAAAAAAAAAACGCGTCAGTCTCGTAGAAAATCGCCAATGACAAGGAAAAACCGCGTCAATCTCGATAAAAACCGCGTCAATCCAAACGGATTGACACAGAGGATGTGCCCATTCGTGTACAGGAGCGCGTCACTGTATGATAAAAGCGCGATTTTCTTGTTTTCTTTTTTTTTTTCAACATACCAGCGAAATTCCAGCCAAAGCGGGTGAGGTCCATCAGTGGCACATGCCTTGCAACGTCGACGGCGCGCCGAGCAGCCTCGAGGCAGCGAGCAGGGGCTTGCTGGAAGAGCGGTGTGGACGCCTGATCCTCCAAGACGAGAAAAGGGCGGAAGAGAAGGATGACGACGGCATAGTAGCAGAGGGTGAGGGGCCCGCCGGAGCGTAAGAGGTCGAGCTGGGTGTATTCGATGCCTTTCATGGATTGGAGCTGTTCGTGCGTAATGCGGAATTGGGTGGGGACTTGCTCAAACCACTCGTGCAGCATTTTTTCGAGGCCCCACACGGTCTGCTCCATGAGGGGCGACTTGTAACCCATGGCTTTGGCCTTTGGTGAGTAGATGCGGCGCAAGACCTCGCCGAGGATGCCGGACAACTTGACGAGATTGACAAACATACCATATTTGCCCGGTTCACCAGGGACATCTATCTGTGGCAGGCCAACGTCGCAATCCGAGTCGGCAATGGCGAGTGGGCGGCCCATGGCGGAGCAACACCATCGGTCGGTGATGTAGACGGCATACCACAACAGCCTGCGTTGCTCGAGCATGGCCAATTTGGTGGGATCATGGGTAAGGACGGTGCGATGCAAACCTAAATCCTGAGCCATGCGCACCGCCATGCCGGACCAGATCCAATTGCGATAAGAATCACCGGTGTGTGTGGGGTGTGCGCACAATAAGACGAGGGCTTGGACGGTGGCGGTGCGTGGCAGCAAATAGGCGGAGCGGGCGGATTGGATGGCGCGATCCATCAACGTATCAAAGATCTTGTTGCGAGACATTTGCGACTTTTGGAAAATGGGGTGGTCCGAGGGCACGAGATAACAGGCGTACGAGCACACGGCGCAAATCAGCAAGGGGGACATCGGATAATCGGTTTTGCCTTGGAAGCACGCCATGAATTCGTCCTTGTCCAAAATGGGCAGCGTCGTACAAGGATATTCAAAGTAAATCTTGATCAATGCCTCTTGGATGGAACGTGGCACCAATTCAAGTAGCCGCTCGTGCTCAACAGCCGCCACCGCACGCTGCTTGCTCTCGAATTCCGTCTCTTCGCGCACCATCACCAAATCGTCCTCATACTGGTTCATTGGCCGGATCCGGATCGTACCTCCTTGTGCAAGTGTCAAATCCGTGTATTCGTCGTCGCGTTTGTCATCATCGTGGCGGTGGTTGTGATGATGTGCCTGCTGGCTAGCCGTGGAAGACGTGGAAACAGACGAAGTCGATGAAGATGACGCGATGGATCGTCCGTGAGGTCCAACTCCGGGTGCACCCGATCCATTGGCTCCTGCTCCTGCTGCGGCAGCATCTGATGATGATGACGAGGACGCGGACGGAGGCGGCGGCGAGCCATGTTGATCGGTATTTTGCGATTTGAGAATATCATTGACCAGATACATCCCCGACGAGCTTCCCAGGAAACGAACCACCTTGTCCTTGGGTGCCTGTCGCTCGCCATCCACGGAGCTGCTCAAAGATCGTGGGCTGTGTGCGTCATGCCCATGATGCGTGGGGGTCGCAGGCTGCGAGTCGTCATCTGCAGGTTGCATGCGCCCCAGCAAATCCTCCATGCGCTTCAATCGCTGCTCAAGACTCTCAATGTACCTGAATAAAAAAAAAAAAGAAAAAAAAGGGCGTAAAAAAAAGGCAAGATGTCTTGTTTTGTCATTTTTTGTCGTTTTGATGTCATTTTGTTCTCATCCCCGTGCTCTTTTGGCTTACCCTTTGGGTGGGCCACGTTTCTTGGCCATCTACAAAAGGAACAAAGAGAAGATGATCAGCTGTGCGCGTCCAAAAAAAAAAATTGAAAGAAAACATACATCATTAAAGGTACATTGCCAGTCGTATTGCTTGCAAGTCGTACACGGATGCTGATTGTCGACGTCACACCTGGAAAAAAGTGAGAGAGAAAAACAAAAAGGTACAGGTCAGTCGGCTTAGCTGCGACCCGAGAAATCCAAAACTGGGGAAAAAGCGGCGCCACGCGGCGAGCAAAGTGTTGAAAAATGGGGCAGGTGGCATACTTGATTTTCTTTTTGCGGCACGTATCGCCTAAAGCACGAAAGAAG
This sequence comes from Gongronella butleri, assembly GCA_025201375.1. Classification (NCBI taxonomy): domain Eukaryota; kingdom Fungi; phylum Mucoromycota; class Mucoromycetes; order Mucorales; family Cunninghamellaceae; genus Gongronella; species Gongronella butleri. The sequence goes on along the minus strand of JAIWZP010000072.1, from coordinate 111,612 downwards.
AAAAGATAAAAAAGAAGAAAAAGTGTTTTGCGAGAGTTAGTTCTAGAAACGTATGGAAAAAGGGACTTTGAGCAAGACATACAGGCACGGGATATGCGGGATCGCTTGTTGGGTGGCCCACCGTCGCCCTGAGACGAGTCGCCAGGATAAGCGCCCATGGGCGAGTCACTCGGGGCTGCGAGCCACGCGTTGTTGTTGTTGTTCATAGAAAAAAAAGTCGTGCAAAAGAGAAAAAAGCGAAGAAAGACGCGTTGAGAAGCGGAAAAAGGCACGTACACAAAGTGGGCGAGGAAAAAACAAAAATAATATAAAAAAAGAGTGAGGGAAAGAGGACGAGAAAGAAAAAGGCGTTGTCCCAAAGAGGCATTCAAATATCCAAAAAAAAAAAAAAAAAAAAGAGAGCGAATGAGCGGGCTTGAAACCGGAAAAACCTCATCCCTTCCCGCTCAGTTTTTTTTATTGTTGCCAGGGCAAAAGAAAGGGGGGGTGCAGATCAGTCAATTGTCAATCCAGCAATCGTATCACCCCAGGTTGTCGACCCATTGACGGGCACACCGGGTCTGTTGGCGGCCTTTGTGGCGGATGACGTTTGCGCAGACGTGTTGCTCGTCAACAGTCCAAACGTTGAAGGCTTGAAGACCATCAAAAGTACGACAGCCACAATGCATATCGTCAAAAACAGAGTTGCTGCAATGCGACAACGTTTGCGCCACGAATCGGCCTCTTTTTCATATCGCTGGCAGCAATTGCCATCAGTGCTCCCAACAAACCATGCCAAAGGGAACACGAACCCGACCATGAACATGCATTGCTCCATCGTCACACATCGTGTCATCTTCCGCTTCTTTTTTTCTTTTTTTAATGTCCTGTGCTCACAGTCCTTATATTTTTTTATATTTAATCAGCCTAGCGGATCAGTCCCCTCTTTTCTGTGCCTCCTTTTTAGTTGCCAGGTGATGCCAATGATCAACATTCGTGTTTCATCCTCCCCCACCTTGTGATATTTGTGATGCCTGTGATGGTCTGTGATGGGCCATTGACCTTGTGTGACCAAAAAAGGGACAAGCGGAGCAAAAAAAAAAAAAAAAGTCCTTTGTCAATGGTTTAACCGGCATTCGGCAAAACCAACGATGACGCTCACAAATGGGCAATGCACAAGCCAACTATGCTACCATTGCTGCGGAGATCGCGCTGGAACAAATCGCATCCATGCAGTCCATGGCGATGATCGACCCCTCATCCACGCAAGACCATGGGCGTGCAGGGACCAGTTTTTGCCCTGCTTTTTTTTTTTTTTTTGTCGTTGAAGCGAATCAGAACGATGCCGCCGAAGCTTCTTTGTGTGGCATTGTTTGGTGTGATTGATCACAGCCCCCCTGTGCACCAATTGCTTAGCATTTTGCAGTCTGAGCAAGACATCCACGGCAAGGATGAAGCCATTGACCCGTCTGTCTCTCGATTGGTACACTGCAAGCTCTCATCACTCGACACGCTTCAATCTATCTTGTGTCTCCGGGGCCCCAACCACGTTCTGTCAGCCAGCGGCCATGGATGGTGCAACCCTGCCCGTACGACTCGGGATCCATTTTGTGCAAAAAAACCAAGTTATCGTCACGACGCGATCAGATTGCGTCCACGGGGTATCAGAAACCCATCAATTTCAATGACTAAAGCATATCTGACGTGATTTTGCACCGGTCGTACTGCTGTCAATTGAAAATGATGGGCACGCATGCGTGTGCCCCAATGGAATCCGGCCCGTCCCCCACCATCGTCATCCTGTTGCATGAATCAGCACGTCACATGATCATTTGTATCAATTTGGCGGCAAAAAAAAAAGGGCGCCTCGCACCCTCGACCTGGATTCCAGTGATGAAATGGCGTATCTGTCAAAGCGGTTAAACCTCCAAGTGAAAAAAAAAAAAAAAAAAAAACTGGCGCGTGACGCGGCACATCGCGTCTCTGATCCTTATTTTGGGTTTTTGACCATTTCTCGGTACTACCTCGTCAACTTGGCTCAGTTTCACAGCCTCGAAATTACGCCACGCAGAAAAGATTCAAGCGAAGCGCCCCCAAATACTGTAGGGACCAGATATAAAGCCACCAGCGCGCGTCAAACGCAAATGAAAAATTTTAGCCTGCACGAGCTCAAATCCAATATTGAAAAAAACAGGTTTAATGAATCTTGCCAAGCGCACATACAAGGAGGACCGTATGGAGAAACCAACAAAAAAACCAAACGAGAGTGAGATCCACTTGCTAGGTGACGAGCAATGGGGTGAATTTGGATTAAACTTTATCGGCGAATTGCACGGGGAAAACGCGCTGTAATGCCGCGCCAATGTTTATACCAACATCGCATTCTCCAGGTGCATCCTTTGATGTGGGTTGGGGATGGTTTATGACGGCAAAAAGTGCCATTTGAAACTGACAAATTAGGGTCGCCTTTTTTTTTTAATCTCGCGCCCATTTCGTGGAGTCTCGGCTTCTTCCAATGATCAAAGGTTCTGCCGTACACAGCAAGTCATGCTCTTTCCAACAATCAGCCATTCAAGGCCCTGCGGCCAGTTTTCGTTGAATTGTGTGGAAAAAAACAAGGCCCTGGAACAGCGTAAATTGGATTGTTTGGAAACCCCAGATGATTGACCCCTGATTTTTATTACGTTTCTGTTGGTTGGTGCATGGAACTTGTTCACCATATTTAAGAATGGCGTGGCAATCCTATCATACTGTAGCACCTAAATTTCTTTTGATTTCAAAATTCACGCCTGACCCCCCTTAAAAAAATCGCGATTTCTGGCCCTGTCGTGATCCGACCACTGTCAAGTTTAGTCCAGATGTCCCCTCAAGAACCCAAAAGGCACCACAAGGAGTCTTGGGCTCGAAAGCAGTATCCAGATAGGATCTGATGAAATAAAAATCAAAGTTTTAAAGTGTGTACGACGTTCAGACCACGTTTGGCTCCTTTTTTTTAAGCCTATTAGAGGTTTTGGCCAAGCGAACTCTCTGGAAGCTTCACCATGGCTGCCTACATAATCACAAAAATGAGACGTGACCGTGATTTTTCTGGTGTGATGCGCGTGAGAGCGCGTCGCGCACCCCAATTCGGATGACAGAGCGTTGCCTGGCAACGGATCAACGTTGCTCAGGCTCGCTAGCAAGCGTGTGAGATGATAAATAAGGCGCTCGGTGCACCAGCCGCTGTCATGTCGCATTGCATTGGCAGGCTACAAAGTGGAAATGGCGTTCATCCATCACCCATCATTAATAATGCATCTAGTCGATCTTCGGAACTTCGCTGAAACCGGAACTGGCAATTGGCCGCCATGGCCCAATGATTAGAAATCAAGCGCATGCACTACAGGAAGCCCCCTTGCATCTGTCAAGGAAGTCATGAAAAGAAGGGATCAAACAAGGGTGTCATCGGCATTTTGTGTGCACGCACGTCTTTTGCGCGCATCAAACTCCATACAGCCATGTCGGTGACACAAATCAGCAAAACATGGTTGGCTTTTTTCATCCCGTCCTGAAACCCATCGCAACGGTACAATGACAGCCCAGGCTACGGCAAGCCCATACATCTGCCTTTTTGCCAAAAATATGCACTATTTTCAAACGTGATGGCATTTTGTGCGCGGCAACAATGCAAGAATGCGCGCCATTACTAATCAGTGCCTTCCGTCCCAATGTGACCGTCGCAAAGCGCACTTCATTTTGATGACCGATTCGGATTTTGCATGAACGGCGATTGAACAACCCAAAAAAAAAAAAAAAAAAAGCTTTATTAATGCGTGAGATCAGAACGACGCCATTTTTTTTTCTTTTTTTCAATTTCTAAAACACACACACATTCACACAAAAGAAATAATATATCATGGTTGCCAACAAGCAAGTCATCTATGTCAAGGTCCCCACCACTTTCCCTGTGGTTGGCGAGCACATCAAGGTTGTGGACACGGATTTTGATCTGGACGCGTCGCTGGCAGAAGGCGAATTCATTGTCAAGACGCTGGTGCTCTCTGTGGACCCTTACATGCGTGGCCGCATGCGCCCTGCGCACATCAAGTCGTACGTGCCCGCGTTCATCGAAGGCCAGCCCATGACTGGCCACGTCGTCGTCCAGGTTGTCAAGTCCAACAGCGCCAATTACAAGGTCAATGATTATCTGTATGGCTATGGCCACTTTGTCAACTACGCCAGGATGAACGACACAGAAGCCAAGGCGCTCGGTCTCGCCGTGCGCAATGACATTCCTAAATCTGGCCTTCCTCTCACCAATTACGTGGGTGCTCTTGGCATGCCTGGCGCCACCGCCTATGTCGGTTTGAAGACCATTGGCGAACCCAAGGAGGGTGAGACCATCTTTGTGTCGGCCGGTAAAATAAAAAACAGGAAAAAAAAAAGACCAAAACCGCTCTCATTGCGCTCGGCTGACACACGTTTTTGCAATTGCATGATAGCCTCGGGTGCCGTCGGTCAGATTGTCGGCCAACTCGCCAAGGTGAAAGGTCTGCGCGTCATTGGCTCTGCCGGCTCTGATGACAAGGTTGCCCATTTGAAGTCCATTGGCTTTGATGGTGCCTTCAATTACAAGACGGAAAGCACCGATACCAAGCTGACGGAGCTCGCGCCCAATGGTGTCGACATTTACTTTGAAAACGTCGGTGGTGAGACCCTCGAGACCGTCATTAACCACATGAATCCCTTTGGCAGGTAGGACCTTTGGTCAAAAAAATGGAAATGGGCGGAAAAGGAGCGCGTGCGAGACGTCAATGTCTAATGGTGTGAATTTTTTTTTTCAGAATCATTGCGTGTGGCATGATTTCTCAGTACAACACGCAGGAGCCCTATGGCGTCCGCAATTTGATCCAGGTGGTCGCCAAGCGCCTTAGATTCCAAGGTTTGCAAATTCGTTGCCAGTGAAATTCGTCTCTCTTGCTAAGCTTTTTTTTTTTTTTTTTTTGCGCGTTCATAGGCTTTATCGTGCATGACCACCCCGAGTTGGAAGTGCCTTTCCGTGAGGAGGTCACCAAGTATTTGCAGGGCGGCAAGTTCCAATACCGAGAAGATATCGCCAAGGGCATCGAGTCCACGCCCGACGCGCTCGTTGCCGTGCTCAAGGGCACCAACTTTGGCAAGCAGGTCGTCACTGTCGCTGAGCCCTAAGAATTTACTTTGCCTTAGTGTCTTATAATAATAATAAAAATCGTTTGTCTACATTGTAAAATCTTATTTTTTTTTTTTTTTTGCGCGATGGCGCACCTGGCCACACACACACGATGGTGCATCTTGGCACACGTGCTGACGTGATTGAACACAAATAAAAGAAACAAATCCATTTATTTACAAAAGGGAGGCGCCTCGCACCCTCCATTTGGATTCCAGTGATGAAATGGTGTATCTGTCAAAGCGGTTATGATACACCTCCAAGTGAAAAAAAAAAAAAAAATTGGCGCGTGACGCGGCACATCGCGTCTCTGATCCTTATTTTGGGTTTTTGGCCATTTCTAGGCACTACCTCATCAACTTGGCACAACTGCATAGCCTCGAAATTACGCTACGCAGAAAAGATTCAAGCGAGGCGCACCCAAACAGGGGACCGGATGTAAAGTCATCAGCGCACATCAAATGCAAATGAAAAATATTAGCCTGCACGAGCTCAAATCCAAAATTGAAAAAACAGGTCTATGGAATCTTGCCAAGCGCACATACAAGGAGGCCCGTATGGAGAAACCAACAAAAAAACCAAGAGAGAGTGAGATCCACTTGCTAGGTGACGAGCAATGGGGTGAATTTGGATTTAACTTTAGCGGCGAATTGCACGGGGAAAACGCGCTGTAGTGCCGCGCCAATGTTTATACCAACATTGCATGCTCCAGGTGCATCCTTTGATGTGGGCTTGGAGAGTGGTTTATGACGGCAAAAAGTGCCATTTGAAACTGACAAATAAGGGTCACCTTTTTTTTTTTTTTTTTAATAAACTCGCGCCCATTTCGTGGAGTCTCGGCTTCTTCCAATGATCAAAGGTTCTGCCGTACACAGCAAGTCATGCTCTTTCCAACAATCAGCCATTCAAGGCCCTGCGGCCAGCTTTCGTTGAATTGTGTGGAAAAAAACAAGGCCCCGGAACAGAGTAAATTGGATTGCTTGGAAACCCCAGATGATTGACCCCTGATTTTTATTACGTTTCTGTTGGTGCATTGAGCTTGTTCACCATGTTTAAGAATGGCGTGGCAATCCTATCATACTGTAGCACCTAAATTTCTTTTGATTTCAAAATTCACGCCTGACCCCCCTTAAAAAAATCGCGATTTCTGGCCCTGTCGTGATCCGACCACTGTCAAGTTTAGTCCAGATGTCCCCTCAAGAACCCAAAAGGCACCACAAGGAGTCTTGGGCTCGAAAGCAGTGTCTAGATGGGATCTGATGAAATAAAAATCAAAGTTTTAAAGTGTGTACGACGTTCAGACCACGTTTGGCTCCTTTTCTTTTTTAGCCTATTGGAGGCTTTGGCCAAGCGAACTCTCTGGAAGCTTCACCATGGTTGCCTACATAATCACAAAAATGAGACGTGACGTGATTTTTCGCGTGTGATGCGCGTGAGAGCGCGTCGCGCACCCCAATTCGGATGACAGAGCGTTGCCTGGCAACGGATCAACGTTGCTCAGGCTCGCTAGCAAGCGTGTGAGATGATAAATAAGGCGCTCGGTGCACCAGCCGCTGTCATGTCGCATTGCATTGGCAGGCAACAAGGTGGAAATGGCGTTCACATCCATCACCCATCATTAATAATGCGTGAAATCGATCGTCGGAACCTCGCATAAATCGGAATTGGCAGTTTTGCCGCCAAGGCCCAGTGATTAGAAATCAAGTGCATGCATTTTTTTTTGGGTGCGCGTGGCACACGTTAGAAACATGGTAATGAAGCAATGATGACAGGAAGCAAGGTTGCGTCTGTCAAAGAAGTCGTGGAAAGGAAGGATCAAAAAAGAGGGGTTATCTGTATTTTGTGCGCGCGCGCGTCTTTTGCACGCATCAAACATCAAACAGCCACGTCGGTGACACAAATCGGCAAAAGCATGGTTGGCTTTTTTTCATCCCTCCTGAGCCCACGGCAACGGCATAATGACAGCCCTGGCCACGGCTCGCCCCACACATTTGCCTTTTTGCCAAAAATATGCACTATTTTCAAAAGTGTTGGCTTTTTGTGCGCGGCAACAATGCAAGAAGAACAAAAAAAGGCGTGCCATTACTAATCAGTGCCTTCCGTCCCAAGGCGACCACCCTTGGCTCGCTCAAAGCGCATTTCTTTTTTTGATGACCGATTTGAATTTTGCATGAGCGGCGATTAAAACAAAAAGAAATTATAAATGCGTGAGATCAAAACGACGCCATTTTTTTTTTCTTTTTTTTCAATTTCTAAAACACACACACATTCACACAAAAACAAATCATCCATCATGGTTGCCAACAAGCAAGTCATTTATGTCAAGGCCCCCACCACTTTCCCCGTGGTCGGCGAGCACATCAAGGTTGTGGACACGGATTTTGATCTGGACGCGTCGCTGGCAGAAGGTGAATTCATTGTCAAGACGCTCGTGCTCTCTGTGGACCCTTACATGCGTGGCCGCATGCGCCCTGCGCACATCAAGTCGTACTCGCCCGCGTTCATCGAAGGTGAGCCCATGAATGGCCACGTCGTCGTCCAGGTTGTCAAGTCCAACAGCGCCAATTACAAGGTCAATGATTATCTGTATGGCAATGGCCACTTTGTCAACTACGCCAGGATGAACGACGCCGAGGCCAAGGCGCGCGGTCTCACCGTGCGCAATGACATTCCTAAATCTGGCCTTCCTCTCACCAATTACGTGGGTGCTCTTGGCATGCCTGGCGCCACGGCCTACGTCGGTTTGAAGACCATTGGCGAACCCAAGGAGGGTGAGACCATCTTTGTGTCGGCTGGTAAAACGAAAAAAAAAAACCAGAAAAAAAAACCAAAACCCCCCTCATTGCGCTCGGCTGACACACGTTTTTGCAATTGCATGATAGCCTCGGGTGCCGTCGGTCAGATTGTCGGCCAACTCGCCAAGGTGCAAGGTCTGCGCGTCATTGGCTCTGCCGGCTCTGATGACAAGGTTGCCCATTTGAAGTCCATTGGCTTTGATGGTGCCTTCAATTACAAGACGGAAAGCACCGATGCCAAGCTGACGGAGCTCGCGCCCAACGGTGTCGACATTTACTTTGAAAACGTCGGTGGCGAGACCCTCGAGACCGTCATTAACCACATGAATCCCTTTGGCAGGTAGGATCTTTGGTCAAAAAAAATGGAAATGGGCAAAGGAGCGCGTGCGAGACGTCCATGACTAATGGTGTGAATTTTTTTTTTCAGAATCATTGCGTGTGGCATGATTTCTCAGTACAACACGCAGGAGCAATATGGCGTCCGCAATTTGATCCAGGTGGTCGGCAAGCGCCTTAGATTCCAAGGTATGCAATTCCGTGTCCGGTGCCATCTGTCCCTCTTTCTAAACTTTTTTTTTCTTTTTTTCTTCATTTTCTTGTGCGCGCTCATAGGCTTTATCGTGTCTGACCACCCCGAGTTGGAAGTGCCTTTCCGTGAGGAGGTCACCAAGTATTTGAAGGACGGCAAGTTCCAATACCAAGAAGATATCGCCAAGGGCATCGAGTCCACGCCCGACGCGCTCGTTGCCGTGCTCAAGGGCACCAACTTTGGCAAGCAGGTCGTCACTGTCGCTGAACCATAAGGGATTTACGTTGCCTTAGTGTCTTGTAATAAAAAAAATCGTTTGTCTCCATGTAAAATTGTGCATTTTTCTCACGCGATGGCGCGCCTGGCCACACACAAACACATTATGGTGCGTCTTGGCACACGCAATGACGTGATTGACCACAAATAAAACAAGCAAATCCCATTTATTTACAAAATGCCATCCAAAAAGAGAAGATGGCACATCTACTTGTTCGCTTGCTGCCGGTATCGTCGCAATTCCTCCACTTCGCTCTCCAATGCGGCACACGCGATCTCCACTTGCAGGTTCTGTGTCACCAGGTCCGACCACTTGTTCTCAAGGGATTGCAACGTCGATGCTGCTTCGGTCTATGAAAAGAAAACGACCATGCGTGTCAATACTTTGCCCCATTGGAGACGCAACCCATTGCCCATGGCGTCATTTTTACCTGGTCCTCCTTGCGCTGGCGATTGATGGTGCGGATCTCGTTGCGGTACAGCTCGGTCTCGTTCTGGATCTGCTTCAAATAGGCTTCCAATTGATAATTGTGCACGCGCCACGCGTTTGCGCCATACTTTTGCAGCAATTCGAGGTTGAACATGCTGTAAAAAATAAAAACGTGAGTCGTGTCCGTTGGGTTTGGCTCGTTTTTACCTGCCGGCTTGCGACTCGAGCTGGGCCTTTGTGTTGTTGACGGCCTCCTTCCAGGCATCGACGTCATCCTCGTCGTCGGGGCCCTTGAGTTCGTATCGCGAAATGTCCATGGCCTCCAGAGGCTGCTTCTTGCCCACACGCGCCCATTCCTGCGCCAGGACCTCGTTCTTTTCAAAGAGGTCAACCTTGAGCGGAAGGTCCGATCGCTCTTTTCGCTTCATGCGTCGCATTTCCTGCTCGATCAGACGATCCACCGCCGTCTTCATATCTAAAAACACACAAATATCAATGTCAGCCACGTGTCTCGCTAGTGCAGCGACACAGAACGCCACTTGGTCTTACCAGGATCGTCTATTTCCTTGTCAACATCTAGAGAAAACAATAAAAAGCGAGGATTTGTGAGTTTACGATCCTTTTCTCGGGTGTACCCAAGCACTCTCGAGCTTACAAGGAAGCGCATCAACCTCCATGTCAGACGTGTTCAGCGCCTTTGTGGATGAAGAGACCATTTCGACGTCGGTCATTGTGTGCAAGAGTAAAAAAAAAAAAAAAAAAGGCAAGAAAGAAAAGAGCAACACAAAGATTGCCCACAACGAACAGCTTGTCACTTTGTAAGTCCGGCCATTTCCTTGTATTTTGCCTTTTCGCAGCATATGGCAAGAGTTCAAGGGAGCCAGTGACGACCAAAATTCTGAAAAAAAAAAATGCACTGCTCGTTTCATGAGATCATGACACCAATGCTGTGATTCTATGCCTTTTTAAATTTGGTCAGAGGCTTCTCATTTGAGTATTGCTGCAAGCGTGAAGCGTGCCATTTAATTACAGCATCCGTTTTAAAAAATCGCTAATATCATACCGGTATATCATTTAATGTGCAAAAAAAAAAAAAAGTGGACGGGCTACAGTACAGCCAAGGCGCAAAAAAAAGTGGACAGGCCACATCCAAGGCGCAAAAAATTGGTGGACGGGCTACAGTATGATATCATACAGCCAAGGCGCAAAAAAAAAGTGGCTGGACGGGCCACAGCGCAGCACAACAGCCAAGGCGCAAAATAAAAAGTGCAGCAGTGTTTGAGAAAATGCACAAGAACACGATTTTCATATATTTTGTTAGATTTACGTACACGGAAATAACAACGTGGTTGATCTGTCCATTTTTTATCTCATCAACGGACAAAACTTGACGTGAGCTGTCATCATTTCAATGCTCGCCGCTGCAGCGCGATACGTACTGTACAGTTCTGTACAGTACTACACTGCACGCACAAAAATGCACAGACATTTATGATAGCCCATTACTGTAGAAAACGACAACAACGCGCGATTTTTTCCGGACTTTGCCGGCTCTCTGTGCCTCCAAAAAAAATTACAGGCGGGTCGCCCACCAATGAAAAATTTGTCATGGACTCATCATGGCATAAACTACTGTACGTCCCAATGCTCAAGACGGACGCGCCCGATTTTTTTGGGCTCGAAAATGCAAAAAAAACTCCCATTTGTACTATTTCGTACTGTATTCATCTCGCCATCTGCATGGTCGACCTCGTTTAAAAACAGCCACATCGCATTCAGCGCAAAATTTGCAACAAAAAAATTAAAACCGCAAAGCGCTACGAACACTTTTGAAAAATTCAGGGGTCACTCAGGGGTCACACATTTCAATCTCAGAAAATGCCAAATTTGGGAAATTTCGAACTCCGAGTGATCAATGCATCCCAAACAGGCAACTCCGACCATTTGTTATTGGCAGACAACATGGCAAATCACCCCAACGTAAGAAAAAAAAGTCCAAAGAGTGACGCATGAACGGCGATCGACTGAGAAAATTGCCAACTTTGGGCAAGATTATTTTGCAAAATTTAAGGTTTGACACTTCCAAATTAAGGTGCGTAAATTGCATAGAATTTTTTTTTAATTTTTTATCATACTACTGTATCATACTGTACAGTATTTTGCATACCGTATTTTTGTGCGCTGAGTGTCGCTTGTTGTTATTGTGGGCCGCCCCGGTGAAATGACCGAAATGCAAAAAGTTCAAACCCAAGCTATCATAGCGCGCCGCAAGTCAAAATCACAGGTTTACAGTATTAGACTGTATTGTCGAGCAAATCGCGATCAAAGATTTTGATGAAAAGTGGATTTTCTGTCTGCGACACTGCGAGTTTTTTTGGCCATCAACCGGTAATAATCATAATCAAACTTCTCATGTATACCGTACGTATCATATTTCGATGGAGATTCAACAGCCGCCTTGCATTGCTTCGGTACGTACCGTACATCATTATGATACAGTAAAAGAGCCGTGGATCGTCCTTTTCGTTGTCGAGACTCGAGAAAACTGAAGAAGTTGAACATTGATCATCAAATGTTGTTTGATCATCCACGGATATTCGCTCGGATTTGCAACAACAAGCAAGCGTGTTCTAGGTAAATACAGTACCTACAGTATCATATCGCTCGTTCATCGCTCGGGCGTGCAAAAAATACTGTACGTACTACAGTACAGTATTATGATACAGTAACCCAAAATCGCCCCTTGCTTGAGTGCGTCCCTTTATTACTACTGTAGCATAGAGCGGTGCAAGTTTCATCACCAACGAAGAAAAGGTTGTTGATGATCCCTTGCTACGTATAATACTGTATTGCGGTACAGTACTGTACGTGAAGAATGTGGGGAGTAGCTTAGAGCAAAAATAAAGGAAAAGATAGGGACGTTGCAAGGAACGAGAATGAAGTAAGTCTTTTATTGAAATAAAAATGATCTCGATATTTATACAAAAATTGAAAGTGCCTAGACGGATACCTAGGCTGGATGCAGAGACGCGTAAAATACTGTAAAGCTGCCGCGGCGTCTGGATAAGGAAACAGGGGCGTGAGATTCCTGTACAACAAAGCCGCGTGGATCTCAAAGAGAGTTATTGCCCTGCCCTGTGGATGTCAATGGCTAAGATTCATTTACATGCGATGATTCGCATGGTGAGGAAACGCGAAAAGGAGCATGGTTTGCGATGGGGCCACAAGCATGTGGACCTGGACTTGATCATTGGCGCGAATGCGCCATTTTGTCGCAAACCTTTCTTTTTTTTTATTTTCTTTTCGCCATGACATTGGTCATAGATTGACCAATGCAGGCCATGAGTCCCACGGGGTGTTTACTTAAGCATCTTAAACGATGGGAATGTGCGTACAGAGACCGAGATTGCGGAAGATGCGCATTCTTCCAACAAAACGCATGAAAAAGCAGTAAAGCGTGATGACGACCAGCCGACAGCGGGCTTTTGTGACGAGCAAAGCGGGACCATTACCCGATTGGGTAATGCCCGCATAAAGGAGCGGCATGAGAAAGATGAATTGCGGCGAGCACAACAAGTCAGCATTTTCATTCTTTGATCACTGCTTGCACACGCATTGACGCGTTAAGCGCGTTTAAGACGCGCTTGCCCTTTCTTTCATTGACAGACCAAGCGTCTGTTAGGCTTTTCTTATTAAATCAAGCTCTGTAAAGCAGGCAAATACAACAGTACGTAGGTACGTACTGTAACCTTCTTCTTACGGCAAAGTTTCGGCGTCGCGCTGCGAAAAGTCCTTGTTTGGCGGTGAATTTTCATCAAGTTGACTCTAGTAGAAGAACAGTAATAATGGCGCAATGCAATGCCTACTGTACTGTTGTATTTATTTAATTGTGGCAGAGATGATGATGGTACATGTGATCAGAAGATGCAAGAAAAATGTGGAAGGGATTTATGAGGCGGACACTGCTTGTTCAGTGGCAAGTCGCTTGTTGGGCTCGATTTGCTCCGGCTTGTCTTCGTCAATGGCGGCGCGCTTGTCCCCAACAGCCGGGCCCTCTGCAGCAAGGCGGCGAGCTTTTTGCTCCTTGATGGTCTCTTCGTAAAAGGACGAGAGGTCAAACAGGGCACTGGAGAAAAAAAAAAACGCGTCAGAAAATATAAAAAAAAAACGCGGATGACAAGCAATATTCTTACCACAAGGCCTCCATGGTCTTGGAACGCTGCATGTTTTGATAGAATTGGGACTTGGTATGGGTTGAATCGTCCGTGTTCATCGCGAGCAACACGTACTTGGTATTGCTAAACATGTTTTCCAGTTCCACACACTGATATCAAGTAAAAATTTAATCAGCTTTCTGGCTCTTTTGCGTCTTTTTTTTTTTTTTTTTTTTTTTTTTTTTTTTTTTTTTTTTTTGTAAATACCTGTTTCAAATAGGCTCTGGCCACCTCCTTGTAAGGCAGCAAGCCCTCCTTTCTAAATGCCGAGGGATTGATTTCCGCACCGCGCGCAATCATGGCCGAGTCCGCGTCTAGAAAAAAAACACAAACGCAGAAACGCGTCAGGAAAATGCCACTTTTACCCCCCCTCCAAAAACAAGCCTTACTTGTCGCCTTCTTGGCCTTGGCCACATCTTCCCAGGTAAAAACATCGCCATTGACGGTGACCGGGATGGACTTTATCGCTTCCGTCACCGGTTTAAGTCTGTCCCAGAGAGCGGGCGTCGTGGAGCGCTGCTCACGTGTTCTGGTAATGCAGAAAAAAAAATGAGCGTGAGATAGTGACGATGGGGCAAGAATTTGCTGCGGCCTACCTGCAATGCACGGTGAGGTTTTTGACACCGGTGGCCTCGATCTTTTTTGCCAGGCTGACGGTCTTTTCATCGTCCTCAAGGAGGCGGATCTTGCACGAAACGGGCACATCCAGGTTCTTGACGAGGGTCTCGAGGATGGCGGTCAGCGTTTCTGGGTTGGACAGCAGTGCGGCGCCCATGCCGCCCTGAATCGAGAACTTTTTGGGACAACCGCAGTTGAGATCCACGCCCGCAATGTCATCCTTTCTATGGAACATGAATTGGGCAAATCCCTGTTGAGAGCTGCTCGTTTTTTTCACATTTATGCGATCATTGTGTTTTCTTACAGGGTGAGTGCGGCCTGCAGGGCGAGTTTGGGGTCGGCCGTGCCCAATTGCAGAATGACCTTGCCCTTTTCCTTGGGATGTGTCGCAAAGCACAGGGCGTTGCCCTTCCAATATTCGGTGGCGCCTGTCGCAGCTATATTTTCATGTCGTCAGTCGTCCTGCAATTATACCTCGTTCCAATTCTCTCTCGTCGCAAGCTCCCTTACGATTGAATTTGCGCACCGAGCCGATAATGCGTTTATCCACAAGCTCCTCGGTCCACACAAGGTCTATTAAAAGTAAAAAGAAAAAAAAAAGCAAAAAAATGACACAGGGTCAGCACGATCGATCTATTTAAAAAAAATAAAATAAAAACGAAGAGGTTGCTGTACCTGCGCCATACTCCAGAGCAAGGAGACGCATAGGCAGCGTGCCCACACGGACCTAAAATGAGCAATTGATGAGTCAAACGGTTGAAAAGCACGATGCACGCGGTCGGCCTACCATGGGGGCAAGGAACACCTTGTTTGTGTAAGCCAAACTCATAATTCAACGGTAGAAAAAAAAAGGGAAAGAGGGGAAAATATCGACCTGGCTGAGCATTGGTCCGCTTTCATCAATGGCTCTGGCAAAAAGTGAGCGGACTTTTGATTGGGCATGATCCATTCTGCCCTGAATTGACACACATCCACTTTTTTTTTATTGTCGCTGGTCATGGAATTGACACACGCACGGGTAAATATAGAGGTGTGATCTGCGGATCAAAAGATGAAGATTAGGCACGGGGCAGCCAAAAACGCATTTTTTGGGTGTCTTGGCGAGAAACGCCATTTTCACGCCGCGCGTAAATTGCGCGAGCGTCTTTTTCGCAAGGAGCACGGCAAAAAAGGAGTTGACCAGGTGTGAGCTGGCGTGACATCGAGTGACGAGGTGCATTTGTCGGGATCCCTGTTGTCTTTTAGGCGCAAGGAGAACCTCTGAAAGAAAGCCAAGGGGCGATTCATTTACCGGGTAAGTGCGCGTGTGCGCGTGTGCGCGTGTGCGTGTATGTGCCCCTGGAGTCCCCCTTTTTACCCGGCGACCTTGCCATCTCCTTATTTTTTCTTCCAGAATCCTTGGAAACGGCGACAATGAACTAAGGAGACACGGCCATTGAGCGACGAGGACCACATCCATCAGCAATGAATAGTCAAGCAAAGGGAAAGGAGGGGAGCAGATGCCAAGGAGGGCAGGAAGGGAGGTGACGACACGCGTGTCACAGCTGATTTTTATGATTTTGATATTTCTCTGCGCAATTGGACTAGATAATGCTTGCGACAAGCGTGTGGCCCTGTGCGTGCGCTCTTTGATAATGCGATGATTGATCAAATGTGATTTTATTCAGAATAGTCGTACACAGGTAAGAAAAAAGTGCAAAATTGGATGATGTTCAAATGACGAGGGGGTGAAACTAAGGGTGGAGCCTGTCCTCTTTGGTGTAAGGGGTGGGGGGGGGGGGAAGGGGGGAGATGGTGTACACCGCAGCTCAACAAGATTGAACATGGGGAGTAGTTTAAAAAAAAGATGGAGATAAAATAAAATTTGTCACAAGTCTAATTAGGGCTTTAGAGCATTGTCCAGGCCAAGACGATCAGAGTGGACAGCATGGCGACGGGGCTGGTGATGAGCGTGGAAGCCGCGGACCTGCCACCGTTGGAGCCGTTGCCGCCATTGCCGCCATTGCCGCCGGAGGGGTTGGCACTGCCGCCATTGGGGACGACCTGGCCGCTGGTTGTCAAGACATTGCCGCCGGTGTAGGGACCGAGAGGGGGCAAATCATCAGCATCGATGAAGCTGAGCTGCTGGGTCAGCGCCTGGGCGCGGTTGGTGACCCATTGGTTGATGCCCTCCATGCTGGCGGCCGTGGAGTTCATGTTGGTGATGGCGTCTTGGACGGTGAAGGTGTTCTTTGTGCCGGGCGAGTGGCCGGGGA
This sequence comes from Gongronella butleri, assembly GCA_025201375.1. NCBI lineage: Eukaryota > Fungi > Mucoromycota > Mucoromycetes > Mucorales > Cunninghamellaceae > Gongronella > Gongronella butleri. The sequence continues at coordinate 95,328 of JAIWZP010000072.1, read as the reverse complement.
TCGAGTAATCCCAGGCAAGATCCTCCTCGAGCAACGTGGCCCAGGCCTGGAGACGGGGGCCAATGACACGAGGATTGAAGAAGCGCTTGGTGATGGTCTTGAGAATGTCCTCGAATTGAGGCTTGTAGTAAGGCGAATTGAGGAACAGGTCAACATAGGGGCGCTTGCCAGCAGAGTCAGGGCGCGAGTAGTTGGTGTAGGCGACCGAGTCGGCGCCAGCAGCAGCGCCGTTGCCAAAGGTCTCGTCAAAGTCATAAGACGTAATGGTCCACACGTTTGTGATGAAATCCTGGTTCAAGTAGTAGTTGCTAGCTTGATACCACCCTAAAAACAACCAAAAAAAAAAAAAGAACGCATTGGTCAGCCATCGTGGACGCGCATCCAAAAAAAAAAGAGACGCGTCATGCGGCGCGCGCGAAAAATGCGAGTTTTTTTTTTTTTGATTTTTTGACTTACAGCCATCCCAAGAATCAGCAAGGAAGTTCATGGCAAGAGCGACCATGGTGTTTTGAGGGTTCAACAAGCCAAGGAGTTGCTGATTGTTGCCGTCGGTGATGGTGGAAGGGTTGATTTGGCTGAGACGTTTGGTAAAATCAATGAGATTGGTCATTGTGTTGTTTTTCGTGCTGGCAGTGGGGTCCTCGCCCGTGTCCTGGAGCTTGTACAAGTCAGGCGAGTATTTGGTGGGGTCGTCGCCCAAGTACATGAGATTGCCCTCTTGCGTGGGAGACAAAGCATTGCCCTTGTAAGTGACACCTGTAAAAAAAAAAAAAAAAGAGAGTGAGACGGATCCTGATTCTTTTTGTTGTTTTGACGAAAAAAAAAAGCTTTACCAGTGCCGGCATAAGACCAATTGCCGCCGTGGAGCATATTGTCAACAGTGTGGGTGGAGATGTCGTCCATCAGCGTGTACAAACCATAAGGTTCATTGTTGACAAACAAGCGCACAAAGCTGCCTGAAAGGGTAGTGGCGCCAGCAGCGGCAAGACAATCCAAGTAGAGCTTCTCGCGCCTAAATTCGTAAACGTAAACAAATCAGTTTTGGAAACAAAAAACAACCAAGAATGGGCAAAAAACAACACAACATCACACGTAAACCAATTTTTCGTGCAACCCACAATAATGGCAAAAAAAAAGAGATCACTTACACCTGCGTGGGATCAGTGGACTCGGCTCGCAACTTGACAACAGTGCGGCCATAGAACAAGGGCTTGTTGCCACCCTTGGGCACGTAGTCAGTGAAATCAATGGAATACGACTGCTTGGCAAAGTCCTTGGTGGATTGGCCAGACGTGGAGATGCTAGGCGTGTTGGCAAACGTGTACACTTCCTGGTTGCTGACATAGGCAAACGAGAACACATTGGCCTTGAGCTTCTGCGTGGGCGCCTGGATCAACGCATCCCAAGCCGATTGATTGACATTGAGGATGATGGTCGCCACCTCGTTGGACTTGTTCATGTTGGTGAACAAGGCTGCAAGAAAAAAAAAGAGCAATTAATAAATCCATTCCATTAAAATTCGTCATTCTTTTTGCTCAGCAACTATGCCCCGTCGCGCTATATTTTATTGCGCGTTGCCCCTCGATTCTTTTTTTTTTTCACCCTTTTGTCCCTCCCTCCGCGCCCCTTTTGACTCAATTGATCTGAATCGATCATGAACAAAAAAAAGGGGGGGATTGTTCATCTCCAACAGAGTGCCGTTTGTGATCCGACTTGAGCCTTTTTTGCCTGTTTTCTCAGCAAATTAAAAAGAAAAACGCGTGCCACTTACGAGGATAGACGGGGTTGTAGGCCTGGGGGAGGCTAGGCACGTCGACGGTGGTGTGGGTGCGGTTGAAGAACTCATTGCCCGTGCTGGAGGCGCCGTTGGCAAGCGTGCGCTTGGGCGTTTCGGGCTGATTGTTCAAAACGTATTGGTACGACGAGCCGCTGGGCGCGGTGCCCTTGAAAAGGTTGGGCACTTGGCTGTCGGCCGACAATGGATGCGTCTGGCCATCGACAGACACGGCGACCGTGCCGCCGCTGGGCGGGAACGCGACGACAGCGTAATTAACGTCGGCCTGAACCAGGGACACCGCCATGGTCAGCATGGATCCAACTGTAAACCACTTCATGACCGCAAAAAAAAAAACAAGCAGAAGAAAAAAAAGGGGGAGAAGTGAAAAGAAAAGAAAGAACGATCGGATACGAAGAGGGGAAACCAGGCAAAGGTGTTCCTTTTATAAGAAAAAACACAAAAAAAAAAAAAAAATCCAGGGCTCACCACCCACCCACTGTCAACTCGGTCATCCCGATGCCGGGCCAATGTCTCCCCCCAAGAAAAAAAAAATTTGGAACCAAAAACATGTTGTAAAAAGAAGGGGCGCTTGGATCTGAGGGCAAAAAAAGAAAGTTTATTTTTACTCTTTTGATGATGATGAGGGATCATCCGTTGTACAATGCGCCCAAAATGGGAGGAGAGCACACCTGTCATGACAGAAAAAGGGAAACACGGAGACACAAAAATGGGAGAAATGAGAGTTGGAGTTACACTGCTTTGCTGCCCTTTCCAGACAGGGAGCAAAACGGCGTGAATTACCAGGCACAGCAAGGAGGGGGTCGTGTGAGGTCTTGCCAATGGGCTGAGTCTCCCGGGTATGTGCAATTGCCCCACTTTTGCGCCTCGCTCACCCAAAAACGAAAAAAGGATGATTTCTCTATTTTTTTTTACTCTCTCCATCTTTTGACCCTGACTTTCCAATCTGCGATTTCGGCCCCGCACCCAATTGCTCTTTCTTTTTCCGTTGTGAGGCACGCATGTCATCTTTGTTTTCCAAGGTTTCTATTGTTTCGCGTTGTCGGTCGTATGATTGTTACCCTTTGGTTGCAAAAACAGGATGGCCTATTTTTACCCTTTTGTCGGGCGGAAATAAATTGATCACGCAACCTTCTATATTAATTTGGGCGCTTGCTTGGCTTCAAAAAGCGAAGAAGCGGGCTTCCACAGGACGCTGTGGACTGGTGTAACATTGCTTGCGCTCTTGGATATTCCCGGATTTGGGTTGTTCCCAAAGAACAAACCAAAAAAAAAATTGCCCGCAAACCCAGCAAGCATTATCGTCACTCCAGCGCGAGGGCACGGGCTACGTGGAGGAAGAGAGGGGGGAAGCAATTGGTACGAAAAAAAAAGAGATGCCATTGGGGGCAACGGCAAAAAAAGGGGCAAGAAATAAAATGGAGATCCCCTCTTGTTTGAGATCGACGCGCGTCAAATGGAGCGGTGCCAAGCCTGCTTCGCGTGGGCTCATCTACTCCATTTTTTTTCCATTTCCATTTCCATCTCAAACACTTTTTCTCATCTTGCTCTCGAAACAAAACAAAAAAAATAAAAGCCAGGCTCCATTGCTGCGACAAAGCCCCCTCGCCAGCCGGCACGTCGCGTATCATTGGCTACATTTTAAAGGCGATGAAAAAGGCTTTTTCGCGCCAAACTATTTTTAACCCTTTCGTTCTAGAAAGAAGGTGCGCGCAATTGTTGCCGTTCGCGCAAGCTTTTTGCGGCACATACCTAGAGTAGCAATTGCTTGCTCCATGGGGGAACGTGCCCGATGGACGAAACAAGGAAAAATAAAAAACAAGGTTGGCCGCTTTTTGCCCGCGTCAAAAAAAAAAGAAACACACACACACACACAACACCCAGAAAAAAAAATCGGCATCCTGGCCCTTTTTGCCATGGCCCTCCACCATGATCATCAAGATGGCAAAAGCATTCAAGTATGGGGCAACAGACAGGTACGCCAATCAGCCGCATGGGGCATGAAACATGAGCCCCCGTCATCCTTTTTTTTTTTTTTAACAATGCCATGTGCGCTGGTCATTCGGCCATGTTTGTTATTGACTTGCGTTTGCCACGCGCCACAATGGGCGCGGACGCCAAGCCCAATCTCGTTCCCCTGTTATCTGCAGGCACACACCTTTGCCTGTTAGACGTTGGTGAGATTAGTAGGTTGGAAATGGCTGTTTTGCTGTTGCAGCGAATGGATTTGCCTTGCTGACGACGAGAAGCGACAGCAACCTAGGGGGAGGGGGAGGGTCAGCCTTGGCTGCACCCCCAATGCTGACGACGTAAGCACGTCCCATACCGAATCACCGAAGAAGAAAAAAAAAGGAGACTCATTTTCACACAATCGGTTTTGGTGGTGCCTTGCATCTTGAACCTTGATTTTTGATTATGTGTCTAACGTGCAATGGTCCGTGGCACGACATCAGATGACCTTATGGTCAAAAACGAGCTATTTGCGCCGACCGTTGCGGGCCAATTCGTATTTTTTTTTTTCTGCATCCCCTTTTTCAATTAACAATAGAAAGATGAGAAGCGAATGGCCCGTCATCGCATCCATGCGCAATTTATGTAGGACCAGTTGATCGGGTACAACAGGCGCCAATTCAGCTTTGAGCGCCGTGCTGCGCATTTGTGCGTGACGACACGCGCGATGAGGGTCGGACAGAGCAAGCCTGGCCAGGCCACTAATTATAGTCGCACGCGCACCTGCCTTAAACATCAAGCCGCTTTTTTTGGGCTCTTTCCTCTTTTCACATGGGGGGGGGGAGTGAGGGGCGGAGCGAGCCTGCCAGCTTTCAATTTCAGCCCGAAACACAAAAAAAAAACAAAAACAGGACAACACGCGTTCATTTGCAATCTTGGCCAGGGGGGCCAATGGCCATTGCCCAAAGAAAAACGTGCATGCAAAAGCGTGTCGTGATACAGGTACCTTTCTGGGTGGCTCACACGCCACCGTGGGCGCATCCACGGCTCTGTTATGATAAAAAAAAAAAAGCGGGCTTTTCACTCATTTTCTCCACTGCATCATGTGTTGCATTCTCCAACGCCACATCATGACACGCTCAGGGTAGCCACTCACTGATGGAAGCCGGATCAATGAAGGTTGAGCGTGATCAAAACAATAAAAAAAAGAAAATGGGCGGGTGAAACCTTGTTTACAAATGTTTTTGATCGCGTCTCGCTCGGTGTAAACACGCCACAGACACACACTTTTAAATGTCACTTGCAAGAGCGTGACCAGACGCGTGTTTTTGGGGAGTCGTGATCTGAAACAATGATGCTGAATTCTGCGTGTCAAGTGCAATTTTAAGGAAATGGGACGGCAATGGGCGACATGCCCTTGCAAAAAGTTCTTTTTTCTCGGATCGAGGACGCCGTCTGGAACCCCATCGCGTCTCCCTTATCTCTTATGATTTTGGAACCATTTGGACACGTTGTGTCAAGAGATGATCTTTTAAATTGCTAATTTTGGCAAAAAGGTGATGCAGCTGGCAAAACCAGACACAGCAGCGCTGCAAACCACATCACACCGTGAACTGCTGAGATTGAAACCCCGAGTATAATGGAACGTGCCGCTGTCAAAAGGCCCTGGGGCGCGCGCTACGTCCAATTTTAAAAATGAGCAGTTTTGAGGAGCCAAGAAGAAATGACCAAGTTGGTTCCGCAGACTGCCCCCAAACTTACACACAAGAAGCATCGCACGGAGAAACCACGGAAAATGCCCAGAACGAGCGGATCCGTTTGGTCGTTGACGAGCAATGGGCGATTTTAGATTTTATTCCAACCGCAAATTGCGCGGGAAAAACGCGCTCGTAAGCCCGCGCTGACGCGTCCATTAGCAAGAGGGACGCCAGATGCATGGATTTGAAAAGGAACAGACACGTGACATTCGACGCTTGACGCGCTTTTTCGCGCGCCGAAAAATATATATGATGTTCAAACCGTGATAAAATACCAAAAAATCACTTTTTTCACCGATCATCCATGTCCACGTACGCAGCGAGCCATGCTCTTTTTGATGGTGCCATTTTCTCGGCGATACAGGTCTTCCTCGTTAAGACACCCTTGAGTCGAAAATAAAGCCTAAAACGCCTCATTCGCCAAAACTAGCCAATGGACCCCTGGTTTTCATTTGATTTCGTCGGTGAATGAGATGTGATTGCCATGTGGTTGAATGGCGTGGCGATCTGACGACTTGAATTTCACCATTTTCCGGATGGTCGACTGTACCCCTTGGAAAATCCGTGATTTTTGAAAATGGTCATTGCGCGGCATCCAATGCTCGCAGCGCCTCGCGGGTGGGCTCATTCGAACGAGCAAGCGTGGAATCCATTGGTACAATAATCTTTTCCCCCCCTCTCTTCTCAATTTTAATTTTTCATGAATTTGGCTTTTTGGCCTGCCTTTTTTATTTTTCCCTAGGATTTGTGATGCTCAAAGTTGCGCGATCAGTGAGGCGCGTCGTGTTTGACGGTGATGCGTCGGGGGGCATTAGGGCCAGCGAGGTGGAATTCACGCAGGACGGGGAGAATTTCGAGGACGGCGGGGTGGTTGATCTCAATGAGGGTGAGTGACGGCAAGTAATTGAGGGGCCGTTCGAGCAGATTGAGTTCCGAGTGGTCGTGGTCGGGCAAGGGGTGCTCGTGATAGGTGCCGATGTGGAATTCCAAGGTGCGCGTGCGTGGAAACTTGACACACACGTAGGCGATCAAGGGGGCGAATTTCATGCGTGGATCTTGCGGTGTGCGTGCGACGCCAAAGGACACGCGCTCGATGGTGAGCAGCGGATTCGCACAATGGAGGCAGGCGTGCTGGTCATTGTCGGGGCGATGCGGCACACGGGTGCGAAAGCCCCGAAAATGGTCAAATTGGCCCACGTCCATGGTGATGGACGATAGCAATGGCACGATTTCCGGCGTGAGGCGAGTCATTGTGTGGATGGGATCGCCCATGGAGGAGACAAAGGGCTGGGTGGTGGGGTGCGTGATGGTCAAGTGGCGGATGGTGTGGCGGCCTTGGATGCGGGTCATGTAGGCGTGGATGCGGTTCAAGTGGCCGATGAAGGTGACGCCTTCGATGCGTTCGGTGGTGACGACGAGCGCCATGACCTCGGTGATGCGCGCAGACACGTTGCTGCTGCCGGAGCCATAGATGATCAGGCCAACGTGCGTGACTTGGTGGCAATTGGCCAACAAGTCGACCATGTGCGATCGATTGATGCGGTCTGTGCCAATGGTAATGGAACGGATCATTGGCCGCAGCACACGACGGGACGCATTCAGCATGCGCGTCGCACGACCGTGGCAAAGCCAGAACCGCTTGAATGTCTTGAAATCATGGTCAGCACGCTGCGTAGGGCGGAAAAACTCGGCGTACAGCTTGTCAAATACCATGGGCGTCGCAAGAACGCGCAGCTTGACGGAGCAGCCCCGAATCTGAAGAAGCGTCGCACGGTCCACGAGGCGCAGGATCATCGTCATCAGCTCCACAGGCACCATGATCACACCACCAGAGTCTCGATGCAAATCCATCGCGTGTTACGATACAGCGGCCCTTGGGATGTGAGAGTAAACAACGAAAAAAAAAAATGGCAATGGAGAAAGAAATCCGTTCAATTCCGCTCAAGGCGACATGGACATAAAAAAAAAAAAAAAAAGGAAAACACTCCCACTTCCAGCACCGACAGCACAAAACTCATTCTCACGCGAGGCTGTTCCTCTGAATGAACTGGTGCATTGATCGGGGAGGGAAAATGAGAACCGCTTTTTCACAAGGGCGCCGTTTTTTGTGCAGCGTCGATTCTCTCCATCCAACATGCGACGCTCGCAGCTACCTTTTTTTTTTCGTCTTGACACAGCACGTGCGGCTGCCTCAAAAAAAAAGTCGTCTGGAGCGATGCGATGCGCCGTTTTGCGAATTTTGAAAAAATAATAATAAAAAGGCTCGTTTTGCGTGATGGAAATCATAAAATCGAGAAATCCAACTTTTCCAAAATGAACGAGCGACGCAAAAGCAACAGAACAGATACAAGTGTTCCAGGATGCTTTTGTGGTCATCTTGGCACGTTACAACGCCGATTAGCGCGAACAATGATACCTTTTGCGCTTTTTTCGACGCGTGGACATCAGTATGACGCGACAACACGGCATCATAGGATGACATCTGCCTAGGTCGATTGCCCTTCATTTGCAATCAAGTCGGCACAGCAAAGAGCAAGATGCCCCTGTAGAGTTGTTTTTTGGCATTTTTTATAATTGATCTTCATCTTCAAACCATATTCACGGATTAAATCATGGCGCATTCGAAAGAGCGCAACGAGACGCGTCGAAGGAGTCTAATTTCGTGGCTGCAAATGCCCAGGGGAGCAAGTTGTCGCGCATTTGAAAATAGGGGAAATCGAGGCGCCGACGAGGATTCCAAAATCGAGGTCCGTGGATTTGCACCAAACTCATCCAGCATGTATCTCCATTCGCAAGAGTGGCAGAGAGCCGAAAAAAGTGCGGGGTAAAACAGCGCGTTTCTGAGCAATGCGCATTTGCAGGCTTAACTTTGGATGCATGGCTTTCGGTGGCACGGCGCAATGGCATCGTTTTGACGCGTCCATGGTCATGTCCTGGTGCCCGTGCACAAAATCTATGAGCTTAAAGTTCGCGTCCGCGGGCTGTGGCGCGCAGCGCGACGCGTCTGATTATGGCTCAATTCGGGCCCCGACGCGGATCGCCTTTTCTCCACATTCTCATAGCAAGCCGCTATGCCTACCGCTCATCCATGGATGTCTTTGGGTGATTCTCCACGCGGGGTGCAAAAATTACGCCGATGCGATGCGTTGTCGTCGTGAACGAGCGATTTGAAAACATGGCCATAAAACTCAAAAAGCGCGTTTTGCGCGGCACCCTTCCTTTTAAACCCCCTTTTTTCTTGCATTTTTGGTGGAAATGGCATGACTTCCACCATGGGATATCGGTTTGGGCGCCATTGGCGTACCTCGAAATCCCATTTTTTGGCCACCCCATGGTACTCCCGCGGAAAACGGCGAAATGGGTCCATTTTGGTTTCGTCGCGAGCCAGGAGGTACCTGAGCGCTTGACTTGATGCCTTGTTGGCAAGCGACACTTTTTCTGCGTTTCTTGAACGTGTTGCCGCTACAATTGTCCAGTAAGAGGGTGTACAGGCCACGCTTTTCGTGAAAATAGCATCATGTCAAGGCAATTTCTCATTCTCGTGATTCAATCGCGCTGATTTTTTTTCCTGTTCACGCGCCATTGCTCGCTTGTCATTTTATGCACGCACCTGGCGGCCGGGACATGTATTGGAAGGGAGTCAAAAAAGAAGAAATCAATAAAAAATAGGAAAATAGTCCAAAATTCAAGCCTGACCATGCATTGGACAGTGTGCAAGTGGGCCAACAATGAAATGGAAAAGGAGGCAGACGTCCTCTTTTAATTGGAGAAGGGATCGGCGACCCTTGCAACGAATTGTGCCTGATTTAGCTGCCAAGGGCAACAAAATCTCATTGTTTGCGGCGCTCGCGCAGTGCTGATTGGCCGACCGGGCCAGTAACAAACGCGCTGCGCCCACACGAGAGAGAAAAAAAAAAAATAAAAAAAGCGTGATTTGCGCTCCGCCCTTTTTTTGCTTCTTTTTCCCATTTTCTTTGTCTTTTTCCCCCTTTTTTCTCGCTTTTTTCTCTTGTTACGATGCCTGGTCTGGAGCTTCCCAAGGGCAAGACGCTGTACAGTGTGCTTGAGATTGACAAGGAGGCGGATGCAAGCGCGATCAAAAAGGCGTATCGTCGTCTTGCGCTCAAATTCCATCCCGACAAGCAACAGGCGGATGCTAGCGACACGGAAATGGAGGCGGCCAAGCAACAATTCCAGCTGATCGGCCTTGCGTACTCGATTCTCAAGGATGAGCAAAAGAAGCAGAGATACGACCGCACTGGTAGCCTCGAGGGCGAGGCGTGGCTGCAAGACGACAAGGACGCGGCGTCGTGGGATGCGTATTTCCGCGATCTGTTTAGTGGCGAGGTGAATGCCGAGACCATTGCTGCGCACTCTTTGAAATACCGAGGTAAAGGGGACCAATTGGGTCTAATTTGCCGGGCCAATTCGCTCAATTCATTATTTTTTTTTTAAAAAAAATCCAGGTTCCGAGGAGGAGGCGAACGACGTGTTAAAGTACTTTGAGGCGTTCAACGGCAATATGGACCGGATGCTGGCGAACATCATGTTGAGCACTGCGGACGATGCGGAAAAGTTTGTGGCGATTCTTCAGGAACGTTTGGGTGCGGATGTGGCCAAGCGATATCCTCAGCTTGCCAAGACGACGACAGCAGCCGCGCACCGACGACGCAAGCAGGCCGAAGCCAAGGAGGCCAAGGAGGCCGAGAAGCACCAAGCCGACACGGAGGAACGCAAGCGCAAAAAGCAAGCGAAAAAGCAAGCTGATGACTCCGCGTCTGCAGAGAGCTCATTGCAGGCATTGATCATGCAGCGCCAAGCACAGCGCCGTGCCGATTTCACCACTATCATTGACAATATTGCCGCCAGGGCCGCCGCCGACCAGTCCAAGAAGCGCAAACGCCCTGCAAATGACGAGAACGACGAGCCTTCCGAGGACCAATTTCAAGAGGCAAGCAAACGCCTCAAGACAAGCAACAAAAACAAAAAGACCACGCATTCAAAACCATCAAAGGCGACAAAGACGTCCAAGCGCCATTCCAAGGATTAAAACGCTCGTTTGACGGGCGCTCGACAGTGTGATTTTCTCTCCCCCCCCCTTTTTTTTTCTCTCTTTTTCATGTCTCTTTCTCTCCCTTTCTCTGTCCTTGGTACGATACCAGATCCATTTCGTCGAAATAAAAAAAAACCCCAATTGCATTCTCTGATTTCATTTTTCGACGCGTCGCGTGTTCCCAGGAAGCGTCGCAGTTTCAAACGGGAAAAGAGTGTCATTCTTTTTTATAATAACATGATAAAATTACAAATCTAATTGATTTTTCAAGGCCAGATACCAGCCGACAGCCTCGACGCGTCGCATGTCCGAAATCCCAGACCCGCTGACGGTTTCGTGGACGATTTTAAGTGTGGACTGCTGCATTGTCTTTGTTTCGAGCTGCTTGATCAGGCGTTCCACGGTGTACAGTGCCTTGCCAAAGAACGGGCCCAGCGACAGCGGCTTGAGCAAGTCGATCAGCAGCACGAGGTAGTCGGCGCGCTCAACAGCGTCCTTTTCGCTCGTCAGCTTCTCACGCCTCTGCAGCGCTTGCTGCACGGTCAGCCATGCGACCGCGTCATCTAGCTGGCTGAGCGATTGCACCATGGTCACATATGCCAGGCGGATCTGGTGCAGTGTCAATGGCTTGTGGAAGTGCTACAAAAAAAAAGGGGGGAGAAGGGGAATAAGTCTCTTTTTCGTCTCTTTTCCTAAAAAGAAAGCTTACATCAAGCAGGATGGTCGCATACACGCCTGCCAACTCGCGCGACACGGGCTTTTGATTGGCAAAGACGCTGAGCACGGCGGCGTGCGCGCTCTCGTAGAGGTCCTTGTCTAGGATGGTGTCCCATTTCAAGATGGGGTACATGACAGGCAGCACGTCGTTGTCCAAGACGCGGTCCTCGAGCGTGTCCATCACCTGCTCCACCATGTTCATGAAGAAGAGCAACCGTGCGCTGTGCGTCGACGAAAGTAGCGATGTCGTGGGCGTCTGATCCACCGTGAATTGCGGCGTGCCTAGAACAAAAATAGTATGATGAGTCATTTTGCTTCGTTTTTTTTTTCTCTTCCTTCCATTTCGCCATTGTTTACCATATTCTTTGAAGGCCAGTGAGGTCAAGCGATTCAATTGGCATGCATTTTCCTTGTGTTTGAGATACGCAACGGCGTTTGTCAGCGTGTCTTGATAGGCTTGGAACCCATTGCCCAGGCCCAACCGCTCGCTGATGAAGTTGACGTTGGCGTACACAGACACAATGCCTTGCGCTGCAAGAAAAATGGAAAAAGAAATGTCAAACATTGCGATTTCAAGCGAATTCAAGCGATGCGACGCGCTTTTGGCGCGATTTCACGCGGTTTCACGCGTTCAGACACGATCTGACACGACGAGACACGATCAAACACGACTAGACGCGCTTTTCACGCGAATTGGCGCAAAATGGACGCGAATTGGCGCGAAGAGATGCGAATGGATATGCGATGAGCGCTTTTTTTTACCTGCGTGTGGGACGTCAATGAGCCCCTGGCCATCGAGGACGTCGACGGCAATGGCCTTGAGGACGGCGGTGAGCGAGAAGACGAGCGTTTTGAGGATGGGCCACACCTTGGCGTCAATTTCCTTGTCCGGGACATTATCACTGTGCGCCATCTTGTACCGGTCCCAGTCAAGCAAGATATTGTACGAAAAGCCTTCCAATCTGGCCAAGGGAAAGTGAGTCAACATCTCCCTTTTTTTTTTTTTTTTTTTTTTGTCTCTTACTTGTCGACCGCGACTTGGATGGCGGTAGTGGCGCCCTGGATGTGGAGCTCGAGCATGGCGTGGACGACTTTGCCAATGGCGCGTGACAAGCGGCCAATGTCCTTGAAGAGGCGATGTGATTGCAAGGCGTCGAGGTTGGCGGCCGTGACATTTTCGCGCAAAAAGCGGCCCTGTTGCCAAGTGTATGGGCTTGTCAGCAGCTGGTCGACGAGTTCGTGCAGCAGGGTGATCAAATCGAGTGACGCCATGGCGTCCAGCGGCATGCTGGGCAAACATTGGCTGCAAAAGAACGCAATGGTCGTTTTATCCTCTTCCGAATGGCGTTGTGCCAATGCTGCGCCAAGACCAGCCAGGAACGCGCCTTGCATCTTTTCTTGCGTTGCGGTGATCTTGGCCGAGTGATGGCCCTGGTTGAATTGCATCATGCGCCTAGAAGAAAGAAATAAAAAAATGAGTTTTTTTTCTCTCCTTTTGACTTGATCAAAACATACACAAAGCCTGCGACGGCGGCGAGCGAGATGAGTGTGGGTGTTTCTGTGTTTGTGACGTTTGTAAGGAGTGTGGCGAGGGTATCGATGTGTGATTCTGCACGAGTGACTGGATTCATGCGTGAGCGGATGTCGACAACGTGCTCAATCAGGGTAGCGACGGCCCAGGGTCCGTCCAGAGGTCGCGCACCGTTCATGTCGAGCGCGGCATCCAATAAATCCTTGCACGACGCGTATTCAAACACATTGAGACGCGTGGATTCGGCGAGTGCGTGGGCGACACCGGCATTCAGCGATTCGACGAGCGGGAATTGCGTGCAACCCACGTAATGGCGCACGATACGCGTCATGGTAGCCAAGAGCTTCTCTTCGTCGTATTGCGCAGGTGCACGGCCCACAAGCGCCACCAGTCCCATCCATGCATGCTTGCGCAAATCAACGGTGGCCGCTTCGTTCATTGGCAACTCGATCAATTGATCCGCAAACAGCGTGAGCACGAGCGGCAGCAGCGGCTCCTTGTCCATCCGATCCGTAGTCCCCGACAATCGCCGCGTCCACACGGAAAGCAGGTGCACAAGCGCACCAACACCATCCATCTGCTCCGTGCCCAAGAATCGATCCACCAGCGTCAATAAACAACGCACCAATGGTTCCGTGAACCACGTCAGCGGCAGGTGCTCGCTGTGCGTCGCAAGTAAAATGACATGCTCAACGATCTATGGCACGAAATAAAAGAAAAAGACGTCAAATGCGCAAAACAGCCTCGACATTTCTAGGTGTACCTTATCGTCTTGGAGCGTCTGATATTGCAACAGGGCAGAATAGCTTGCTGACAGCGTCGTTGCAAGCGCCTTGAGGTCAGGTTCAGCAGCCATACTCTCAAAAGAACGAAAAAGCGATATTCACGAGGAAGAAAAAAGAGACCAAGGCACTTCAATTGGTCATCCACAATGCCTACTTTTGGTGACACAGGGGCCCGCTTACCCCACCATTGTCTGCCATTGGCCAATTCATCAAGCCCCGCTCTTACGCAGCTAAAAAAGCATCCTCATTTTCTTGACGCTGCTATTTACGACATTTCCGCCATTGCCATACTGGCCAAAAGGGTGATCCTCGGTTTGCTCACCGAGAAATCGCGGGGCATTGGGATGTTTTTGACGTGACACAGGGCAAAAAACAGGCTTACACGGAAAAAAAAGGGGGGGGAGGGAGGGAGTGGACGTGCCTTTTTTTTTTTGAACCCGCACACCCATTTTTTCCTTTTCTTTTTTTTTTATTTCTTCCTCTCTCCTTTTTATTTCCCCTCCCCCCTCTTTTCTTTCTTTTTTTGCCTCATTGTCATTGGGTTTGTAGGCACTGTTAGGTTATGCAGCCCTCTCTTATTACGCTGAATGACGCGATTACGGACTCGCCCGTGTATCGCGCCAATGTACAGCACTATGACGACCAGCTGGAGCTGCTGGACAGGTGGCTGGACGCCTTGGCAAAGCAGCTCAAGCTTTACTGCGAGAAGCTCAACAGTAAAAGCTCATGAAAGCGGCCCTCAAACCCCACTTTTATGCTCAAAATGCTCTTTTTTTTTTTTCTTAGAATTCAACTTGGAGACCAACACATTGTGCAAAAAGGCGATGCCCGTGGGCATTGGCAATGCGCTCATCGGTACAGCAAGCTGGATGTTTTCCCGGATAGTCCCAGGTCTCACTGATTTTGCTTGTTTTCACTGTTTTGCTGTTTTTAGATCCTCATTTCACGGGTGCCGTGATCAAGAGCTTCTCGGATGCTTTACAGACCAGTCTTGCTTTCAAGACAAAGTTGGTAAAAAAAAAAAAAAAAATGGGCGTTCAGCCTCGTCCCAAAAAGCGTAAAAACTGACGCATTGCCTTGATTTTTTTTAGGTCTCGGACCTGGAAGATCACTTTATCCAACCATTGCAGCACTTTGTCAAGACGCAGCTCAAGGATTTCAAGGTACAAAATGAACAAAAAAAAAAAAAAAAAAAAAGCAGCAGCAAGCAGGAAACAAAGAGGCTCAATTTGGGGGAATTATTTTAGGAATTCCGCAAGCATCATGAAAGGGCATTGGAGCGATATGAGGCGCAATTGAACAAGTACGCGACGCAAAGCAAGACCAAGGAGGTATCTGCGCTGCGCGAGGAAGCATTCAGGTTGCATGAGGCACGCAAGTATTATATCCACATGTCCGGGCAGCATGTGGTGCGCATGCTGCATTTCCGCTCGGATCTAGAACACACGCTTGTGGATTTGTTCTCGGGCGCCACCATGGCGCATCTCAATGACTTTGGCGGCGGCGTCCAGGTCTGGCAAAAGCTGGATCACCAATTGGCCTCGTGGAAGCAATGGATTGTCGATGTAAAAAAAAAAAAAAATGAAAAAATGAAAAAAAGCGTAAAAACAAGCTCATTTTTTTTTATGGACGCTCTCCCTCATGCCATTTAGGACAAGGATACGTGCAATTACCAGCTGCACAAGCTGCAGACGATGCGACGCGAGCTTGAGAATGAATACATCAACCAGACGCAGCCACCGCGTGATTTGGACAAGTATGCGCCGCCGACGTTGGGGTTGCTGCCGCAATCGCCGATGAACAACCGACTGTCGCTTGATTTGTCACAGGAATGGACGCCCGACCAGCACACCAAGCCGTATCACAAGTGGGGCTATTTGTTCACCCGCAATGCGCGCGGCTATTGGACGCGTCGTTGGTTCTTTTTGTACGACGGCCACTTTGGTTCGTGTGTCGTCCACGCCTCGCCTCAAAAGCTAAAGGGCGCCATCAGCCTCGAGGAGCGCGTGTCTGTCCTCTTGTCCGAAATCAAGCCCATGGTCGATATCGATCGTCGCTATTGCTTTGAAATCGTATCGGTGCAGCAGTAAGACCAATGAAGCTTTTTTTAAGAAAAAAAATGAAAAAAAAAAAACGAAAAAAAAATCGATTTTTTTGCTGAGCAACCTACTTTTTTTCAATTTCAAATTCAAAAAATAGGGCGTCGATTGTGGTGCAAGCCGAGACGGAAGATGAAATGAAGGATTGGATTTCCGCGTTTGACAAGGCCAAGCAGATTGCGATCAAATATCAACAGTTGCCTGCGGCACCTGTTTCTGCTGCGAGTCACGCCAAGCAAGACGACGCGACAAACAATTCGGAAAGCGCGTCGGCGGCGAGCAATGGGGCGCTGGTGCCGAAAATCACGACGACGCCAGCGACCGACACGACGTTTTCGTCGGCCAATGTGAATGCCAATGCGCCAGATCAAGCGCAACAGCCGCAGCAGCACGAACACCACTCGATTGTCGTGCTATCGACGTCTGCCGACAATGACCGTGTGTCGTTGGCCAATTCCACGTCCTTGACGCCGCTGTTGGTCTGGGAATCGGCGCGTGCCGCGTGGCCAGTTCGCGCGAATCAGCCCTTTTTGGATTCACACCACAACGATGGCGGCCCTGACACGAGTCTGTTGTCGCCTCGTTTGCCCGCCAACAAGCCGCCCAATGGCACCAATAACGGCAATTCGTCATCGAGCTGGGGTATCCCTTGGACACTGGTGCCCAGCATGTTCCAGAGTGGCGGTGGCACAGGCAGCGGCACAGGCAACGACAATGTGCCGCCCACCACGCCCGTCAGCAACATGCCATCGAGCCCCCATTTCGCCCCCGACACAGACATCCAGGTCATTTGGCCATCGCATCCCGACGACACCGCCGTTCCAAAGGTCGATCTCCACGAATATACCCACGAGCTCGAGCAGCACAACAAGGAATTGCGACGCGTCTTTGGTGGCGTCGCACACAATGAGGTCGTCATTGATGGTAAAAATGGAGGGAAAAGTGAAAGAATTGGGAAAATGAGAAAAGTGGGAAAAAATGTTGAAAAAGAAGAATGGAGGCACACTGACACGCCAATTTCTCTCCAATTTCGCTCCAATTGTTATTTTTTTCATTTCTAGCGTTCATCTGCTGCCTGAAGCGCCCGCCCAACACTGGACAAAAAGATCATTTGGCAGAGGATGTTGGTGACGATTTGGAGTGGCCGACGACGCCGATTGGGACGGGCAGCCCCTTGGAGCAACTTGAGCAAGAGCTGCAGACGGAATTGTCGCACAATGTGCGTCCGCCCACGTCGCAATTTGGGTATTCGTACACGGGTCGTGCGTTTGTGACGCAAGAGACCTTTTGGCTTTATAGCTGTGTGGTGATGTCGTGCGTGCACACGGTGGCGGTGCGGCTCAAGGACATTCAAAAGGTGCGTCTGATCCGTGACCCGTCCATTGCCAATACGGGCAAACAATCGAACATTGCGCTTGCCATTGACTTTTGCCAAGATACGCAAAGTGATGATGTGTCGCCACGCGAGCCGCTGATTCTCGTGTCATTGATGGACGACGTGGAGATTGTGGCCGAGAAGCTGCGCATTGCCGTGGACAATGCCAAGAGCAAAGACATGATGCCATTACAGACCATGTATGATATTTTACACAACATGTCTGTTTCCATGTCAAAGCACAAGAATGCAGCCAATGTCACCACCATCATCAAGACGGAGCCCGTCACCAAGCAGCATTCGGCGCCCGACATGATTGCACGCCGCCCAAGATCAAGCAGCACAGGCGAAATCCGCGATTCACCGTCGTCTTCGGTCGTCGTAGCAACAGAACCCTCGGCATCCCCGCTTCCCAGCGCATCCGCCTCGTTCAAGCTCGACCGCATCCGCCGCGGAAAGCGAAAGGACAGCAACAGCAACAAAAAAAACCAATCCCATACCGCCACACCACCACCTCAGGCTGGAGGCGCCCTTGCCGCCGCCATGATGGCCGCAACACAGGCCGGCGCTGGCGGCATCTGTGACCTGAACAAAATCAATGGCAATGCTACTCAAACGGACGCGTCCACAGCAAAATTAGACGCGCCCACCCATGGTAAAAAAAAAAAAAAAAAAAAAAAAAAAAAACCTTTTTCGTCAATTTTATCATTTGTCGTGCCATTTGTCGCTTACTCACACTCTTTTTTTTTTTCGCAAAAAGATGACCTGCCCGCGCACATCACGCCGCCAAAGGGCCCCATTGGTTGCGACTGCTCAGATCACCTTGAAAAGATGGAATACGAGACCGATCTGCCCGTGTCGGCCAAAACGCTGTATGATTTGCTCTTTTCCGAGGAAAAGACCGGCGCCGCAGCCAATGGCGGCATCTGGCAGCAAAAGACACAGGCCAGCGGCAGCAGAGGTACGAGAAAAAAATGAAAAAATGAAAAAACAGGGTAAAAATGACCCTTTTTTCTGTTTTTAGAGCTGCAAGTTGGCGCGTGGGGCGATGTCGATGGTCATGCGACGCGTCTGTTGAAATATATCATGCCGGTCAACAATCCTATGGGTAAGATTTATATCGTTTGACGCGTCGCCGTGTGCCATTTTTCTTGCTCTTGTCTCTGTTTGTCTCTAAATCTTTTATTTTTGCATTTTCCAGTGAAAGCCAAGGAAGCCGATGTTGTCGAGACGCAAGTTTTGTTGAAAAAGGAGGAATACATGCGGTATTGTGTGCAGATTTCCACAAAGAGTGCGCAGCTGCCTTACGCGGACGCGTTTATCCCGTCGATCCGCTATTGCATCAGCTGGGTCGGGCCCACGCAATGCCATTTGTCGGTGTGCCTCGGTGTGAAATTCGTCAAGAACATCCTTGTCAAGAGCATGGTCATGAAGGCCGCGATGAAGGGCATGAGCGAGAGCATTACGCAATTTATGCCCATGGTGGTCGACAATGCGCAAGCGTTGAGCGGGACGCCCGCCAATAAGCGCGTGTCGTCGTTGCAGGGCCCCGCCGCGAACGCCAAGGACGCAAAGTCGATGAAAAATGCCATTGGCGCCGTGTCGCCCGCGGCAGCCCCCGCGTCCACGCCCGAAGGTTGGCTCGGCACACTGGTTTCCGTATGGGAGATGGTCCAGGACATTGCCTCGAGCCTGCCACTGACCGCGACCGCCATTGTCGCCGGCCTCTTGTCGGTGTGGCTCTTGTGGGCCACCCTATCGTCATCAACATCATCATCGTCCCTTGCCCATGGCAAACATCACGCGTTCATGCCACAGAGAAAGGTCGTGTCACGCGCCGTGTACCTGCGCGACGTTGAGGACGGCCTGCTCACCTCCAATGCCACTACCACTCTCTTTGATCCCAGTGAATTGAGGTAAAAATGGGAGAAAATGGGGAAAAAATGTGGAAATGGAAAAAAATGTGGGACCAATGGGGACGCGTTTTTAATTTTTTTTTTAATTCTTTTTTATTATTTTTTTTAGCTACCAAATGTTCCTCCAGGCCAAGCTGGCGCAGCGCAACGTGACCATGTCGACGACGATGGACCGATGGCACAGCAAAAAGCACTACTCGGTGTCGGTGGAGCTGCTGTACAGCCGCGAGCGGATCGCGATGCTCCGCCATGATACCCTCGTCATCTTTAGCCTGCTGAACCAGGTGGATGCCCAGCTCTTGGAGAACGAATATGTCAATTGGCTGCTGGACGCGCGTCTCGAGTGCCACGCAACCGTCACAGAGGACAATGCCATCAAGTGTGAAGCGGTTCACCACCAATTGCGCTCCATGACCGCCCTCTCGTCCTAGTTCTCCTTTATTTTTTGTATTGTACTATTTTTTTATACGATTTAAAAAATTTTTGTTTCCATTTCTAGCCCATTGCTTACATGCACTCTCTTTTGTGATCAGCTGCCTTGTCAAAAGTAAGCACATGATGACCATCAAAAAGACACTCTCGGCACGTTATTTTCCCTTTTTTACCGATTTTGAGATCGATCTCCGCGCCACCATCACGTTTGACTCGTTTCTGCTTGTTGTCACACGCGGACTGTCACAGGCCATTGTATCAGATGCCCTTGCGCTGCGCAATGACCCGTCATTGCCCCGTCCAGGGGCCAGAATGGCGCGTGAAATGCTGGTTTTCTTTTGCTTTATTCATGTCGCGCACAATCAATGTGAAAGGAAAAGACAATCAAATGGATATTCAAGGGGTGAGAGTGATCGGCACGGCGTGAAGGAGGGAAAGAGGGAAAATCAGTTGTCGACAGGACCATTCCCGCCGGGAATCAGCTAGAAAAAAAAAAAAAAGCAAAATCAGCGGGTTTATCCCTTTTTTTATCATTTTTGACATTTTTGAGAGCATGATGGGGGGGGGTTGGCTTACCGAGCAAATGTTGTTGCCATTGAGCAGGATCTGCTCCAATTGCCTCGTCTTGTAGCCTTCCTGGGTGCGCTCACTGCAAGAAAAAAAAAGGACATGTGAGCTTTTTATCGGTTTCCAAAGCCTTCAAGGCGCGTCGTGTTCGTACTATTCGGTCACTTCTTCCAACACCATGTCTAATTCAATGAGAAAAAAGAGGGGAAGGGTGACGTCAGTGTGTTTTGCCGTTCAAAATGCAAAAATCAAAAAGAAAGAGGAAACGTACTGACAAAGTCGTCAAAACCAAGAAGTTTGCCGGTAAACTCCTTTTCGTTCTTCATGACGACCCAGATCTTGGAGCCGATACATTTGTCGATCAGTTCTACCGTTGAAAAAAAATGAGCCATGGCCCTTCAATGGCCGCCAATAGGCGCAAAACGCGTGCAATGTGTCTTTACCCAAGGGTAGCAGCTGCGATGACGAGGCCATGGTTGTGTAAAAAGGTCTTTTTTTGTCGAGGTGTGCAACAAAGGGAGGAGAGAAAAAAAGGCAAGCGGCGGACATGCAAAAAAACAGGCAAGAAAAAAAATAGTCGGACCAGCCCGGTCGGCCCGCTCGGTCATCCCCCTCATTCTTGATCAGCCAGCTTTTGATGCATCAGCGGCGGCCAGGCCGCCGCGCGGACTTTTTGTCAGCAACCAGGGCGTCGACGTGATTGGGTCACGCACCTTGCCATAATCGCGTGGATGATGCAATCCGCAACATGATTTGAAATGAGCTCATCCCTCCCCCCCTTTCTTCTATTTTTCCTACAAGTGGAGATTTTATTTGTTCATGCAATCCAGCCATATATAATTAGGTTGGCCACCAATGACACCATGGGCATTTCTTTTCCCTTTTCTTCTTGCTTGTTTTCATCTTTTTTTTCACTTTTTCATTTCACATTAAATGTTAGAATTGGTCCTTGCCGCCTTGCAGGTGCGTAATATAAAAAAATAGAGAAACGCACGGTCCACAAAACCCGCTCACCGAAAAAAAAAATTCTATAGGCCATCTTTCAAGTCGTAGCCGTGGTGGCCCTTGGTGCCATGCTGACCCGGGCAGGCTATTTTGACGAGTCCAAGCAAAAGGTTTGTAACCGGGCCTCCATGGGATGACAACACTAAAAAATAAAGATCCTTGCAGACTCATGACTTTTTTTTAGTGGATGTCACGTTTAAACATGGATTTCTTTACGCCTTGCTTGCTTTTCACGAGCATTGCACCCTTGATCTCGGTGCAAAAGCTGCTCGAGTTTTGGCCGATCCCGGCGTTCCAATTCGTCTTTCTTTTGGTGTCCTGGGCAGCAGCCGAGGTGACATCGCGCGTGTTTGGCGTCACCGCCGACTTTCGGCGCCTCGTGACCGTGTGTGCCATGTTTTTGAACACGAATTCGCTGCCAATTGCCATCATCAGCAGCCTCGCGTACTCGGAGGCTGGCCAGGTGCTGTATTGGCATGCCGATGACACGCGCGCGACCGTCGCCGCGCGCGGCATCGCATATACGCTGTTTTACGCCATGTTTTGCAACATTGTGCGCTGGTCCTATGGCTACCACCTGCTGCAGCCCACCGACATGGACAATGCCTCTGTAAAATCATTGTCCAGCGATCAGGGTCCCATTTTACCGATTGCCACGCCAAAATCCAAACAAATTTCCATTCATGACGTTGACGACGACGACAGGGATGTCGATTTGGAGCGACAATTGCGTCACTTGTCGTATTCATCGACGGCATCGACCATTGCGGATGATGCAATGACGCGCGCACCATCGCAACAACAATTGCAGCAACAACCATCACAACAACAGCCGCAAAAGCCATCCTCTTCGCCATTGGCCGTGCTTTCCTCGTTTCCAAAGTATCCGAGTGAAACGTCTCCGTTGCTGAGCGGCAGTGGTGCCGGTGCCCCGATCACGCCCGTGGCCAGCAGCGGCAGCCAGGGCTCCTTTGCTCCCCCCAATGTGTCTGTTTTACGCAAAATTGGTACATTGGCGCGGATCCTGCATGGTTTCATGTCGCCACCACTGTACGCGGCACTGCTGGCGCTGGGCGTGGGCCTGTCGCCGCTGCAGCCCCTGTTGTTTGATCACGAGGCGTTTCTGTACGCGTCACTGACACAAGCCGTCGAGGGTTGTGGCCGCGCCTCCGTCCCGCTCTTGCTGTTGTGTTTGGGCGCACAATTGACCCTCATTGCGCAGCAGCAGCTGGAAAACAACAACAATGGCCTCGCGTCGTCGTCGCCCGAAATGCGCAATGCCGTCTTTACGTCGCTCATCACGCGTTTTGCCGTCATGCCGCCCATCGTCTTTGCCATCGTGTATGCATGGATGCGCTGCTGCCCTTCCGTCACGCTCACACAAGACCCCATGTTCATCGTCACCATCATCGTCCTCGGCTGCCTGCCATCAGCTGTGTCACTGACACAAATCACCCAGGTGACAGGTGTGTTTCAAGAAGAGATGATGCACGTCCTCTTTTGGAGCTATGGCGTGCTCTGTGTCCCCGTTTTGACCGTCGTCATCCTCACGGCATTGTACCTTGTACAGAATACCATGTAGAAAAAAAATGATCTTTTTTTTTTTTACAATAATAAACGAAAATAGTGATACCCCCCATCTCTCTTTTTTTTTTCTGGCGCCCGTTCCACATGATCAATCACTAAAACAAAAAAGGACGCGTCGGCATCCATCTCGTTTTTTTTTATTCGTTCCATGATCCCATCAATCGAGCATGGCGAAATAGCTGGCGACCCAATAATCCTTTTCATCAGTGCATTGCTCATCAATCCACACGAGACCATCCTGCAGGAGCTGGTCCTACAAGCAACAAGAAAAAAAGGGGAAATGTATGAGTGAGCTGAGCCAACCATCTTTTGATGGGGCCGGCATGTCCGCGCCCCTCTCCTCCACCCCCCCCCCATCTTTTGGCCCTACCAATCCTTTGTGGATGCGCGGATCGTCCCATCGTAATCTGTTTTTCACCAATTTGAAATTGATGAAGCCACTCCCCTAAGCAAGATTTTGCAAAGCATCAGTGTCACGCGACGCAGGCGACTGCGCCTCTTTTCCCTTTACCTGAGCCAGCAGCAGCAGGCTTGTCTGGTCCTTGTCAAGCTCATTGGGCACCGAGCGCACCATCTTTTTCGCACCAAGCGTCAGCACTTCAAAGCCGCCGCTCAATGGCTTTAGGGTATGAATGGCGCGGATGATGTCATCCCTGCGGATAAAACAAAGTTAAAAAAAAAAAAAGGGACGCATGACGCGCATGTTTTGCCGTTTTTTTTTTTTTTTTTTTTGCTTAATGTCCACACTTACTCGACGATCTCTTGTCGCTTTTGGCCCTCCTTTTCGCGCATGCGATCCACGCGCACCGTCAATTCCTGCAGGTCGGTCAGGCCGCCATCGCGTGTGCGCGTGCGCATGCACGCCTCGATGATCTGCACGCCAAGCTCATAATAAAAGTCGCCCACGCCAAGCATGTCTGCCCAAAAGCCCTTGTTTGCTTTTGAAAAGGGGGAGAAGCTGGTGAGCGCCCCAAATTGCTCTAAACATGCACAAAAAAAAAAAAGAGACTTACATGCGAGCGGGTCGACGCCAATGTTGGCGCACATGCGCTGGAAATGAGCGCGGAACTGCGGGTCCTTTTTGATCTCGTGCCGGTGCTTCCATGCAAATTCTTCCAGGTTTTGTTTGAATATATCCATTTGTCTCTGGAGCTATAAGAAGTAGACGCAATGTGAGTTTTTGCGCGCTCATGAACGAGCTCTGCCGCGCCATCTTGCTTACATGTTCCAGCTCCTTGGCAGCCATCGAGTCGCCAATTTGTTGAAAGTCGCGCTACGCCCGTCGCCCAGGGGCGATAAAAAAAAAAGACTTGAGCCTGGCTGTGTATAATTCTATGCCGTGTGTTGCTTACGTCTTGTCGCTCCTTTTTCTGCGCATGAGCCAATCCGGCGGGCCTTCGTCGCATATTGTGTATGTGTGAGTCGTAAAAAAAAAAAGAGAGAGGCAAACGAGCGGCGTTTCTGCCCTTGGCACGGGACAAATGGTTCCTTTTTCAGACCGCGCGTTCTTTTTTTCGAACAAATTCACAAAAACACGCCATTTCTCGACAATGACGCGTCGCAATCGCCAATCCCAACTGACCAAAACGTTGCGGTATGATCAAAGAAAGTACAAAGAAAATTGTTTGAGAAATTAATCTCTGCGAATCCCGAGAGAAATGCGAAAAATCAACTTTTGAACAATTATAATCGCGAATATGATAAGCAGAAAAGAATCGCGATTGCCCTCGATTCTGGCCGCATCGGGTGTGATAGTCGGCACGTTCAGTGCAAGTAGCGTGCTGTGGTAAAGCTCATTTCAAAAAGTTTGATCGGAAGTTCGGAACCCACCTCCATTTTTCACGTTTTTTACGTTTTGCATGAAGCTTTTCTTTGTAAAGTATACTGTATTATCATATTACTCTCACTGACTGGATGTAAAGTGGTTGGATGACCGGACGTACAGTATCAGTCGGCGCGAAGAAATCCAGCATGTGGCCGAGAAAATGCAGAAAAAAAAGCAGGACCTCGGTCTTTTCGAATTTTACGCGCAATTCCACTGTGTGATCCACAGGTTTTTTTATGGTACTGTAGCGCACCAGACAGGTCTTGACGAGCCAAACCTTTCGGTTCGTTTCCAGCAGCGCGCTACAGTAGTGCCTAAAATAAACGATTTCCTTGGGACAACATATTTCTCTGACTTTCTCGTCGCTGCAGTGCCTCCAGAATTTTTTTTACAGCCTAGCTGCCCGCCGATGAAAGTTGTGTCACGGCACGAACTACAGGCCAGTGCTTGCGACGAGCCCGCCCGATTTTTTTTGAGACTGCAAATTCCAAAACACTTCAATTTGCCCTATTTTGCATTCATATCTCCATCTGCTTGGTCGAGCTCGTTCAAAAATTGCTGCATCGCATTCATCAGCGCAAAAATTGCCACAAAAAAGTTTAAAACACCAACGCGCTACGACCACTATTTAAAAATTCAGGGGTCACTCAGGGGTCACACATTTCAATCTCAGAAAATGCCAAAATTGGGAAATTTCGACCTCCGGGTGATCAATGCATCCCAAACAGGTAACTTCGACAATTTGCTATTGGCAGACAAAATGGCCAATTGCCCCAACGTAAGAAATAAGTATAATACAAATAAAGAGTGACTCTACATGAACGGCGATCGACTGAGAAATTGCCTACTTTGGGCATGATCTTTTTTTGCAAAAAATTAAGGTTTGAGACCTCCAAATTAAGGTCCTCCGTAAATTGCATGGATTTTTTTTAATTTTTAATTTTGCATGTTTTTTTTGTGCGCTGCAGGAGAGTGGTGCAAGCTGCCAAGCACTGATGATGCATGAAACACAGTAACCGATGTAGGGATGATGTTACAGTATGAATGATAAATCGAGATTTTCGAGAGGTTCAACCCTTTATTTTTGTGTCGTCGACTTTTTTTGTGGATTTTTTTTTCACTCCACCACCAGGCAACGTTTTGAAGAAAAATGCTCGAGTTTTGTCATGTGACATTCTCGAATCTCGCTCGTCGATCGAGATCGAGATGACCTAAAATTCTGTGCTCGAGACGAGACAAGACAAGGTGAATCTCGTCTCGCTCGCTCGAATTAACAACCCTCCTGGACTGATGAGTACAACAACAGATGTATATAGTACAGTAGTAGTAGGGTTGTCTTGTATGATACTGTATCATATCGAGAGTCTCGCTCGCTCGATTGGTCTCGATGATTGATCTCGATAAGCCGATACAGTATCATATTTATCTTACAGTGATATATATGTTTTTAGGCTTAGTACTGTAGGTTATGTTGACTGAAGTGTTGCTGCAAACTTTGTGCCAGCCACTTTTTTTACGAGCGTGCAGCAGCAGCGTGGAGCCATGTCATCTTTTTTTTTTTTTTTTTTTTTTTTACAACTAAAAAGTGATTGAATTCATACTGTATGACAACGTATACATCATAAGAAATACAGTATGATAAAAAAATCATGATGGCTCAGTGGTATCATCATATTGATAATGATGTGGTTTTGGTATATGACCCGGATTCCAATCCTGACGGGTGTACAGTATGTAATTTTTTTTGCTATCCCCCGATTACAGTATCATACGTCAAACGTCATCTTGAGGGTGTCTCGCTCGCTCGATTGATCTCGATTGGTCTCGATTAGTCTCGAAACCTCGTCACCTCCTCGAAGATCTCTTTACATATTCTCGATAAATCTTGATCTCGCTCGATCTCGATAATTCTCGAACGTCGATGAGCGAGATCGAGATGTCACAGAAATTATCAATCGAGATCGAGAAAGGGTGGTTCTCGTCTCGCTCGCTCGCTCGCTCGATAGACAACCCTCCTAGGACTGAGTGACCCAATCTCTGAAAAAACTTGACGTCGTGCGTCGGATTTTGAGCCGAGTATCATACGTACGTACATACCGTATCCACCACCCACCAGCTTGTCAGCAATATTAGGATGTCACGTAATGGTGCTGTGTGGTATGATATGATACAGTATTTCTTTATTCATTGTTTCGTGTTCATTGTGCTATTTTTAAGACTCGACGGCGGTGCCTGCGCGACTAGCAAAGATGAGGATCCATTTCATGTTGGTGAGCATGTAGCGCAGGGCCTTTGTCCACAGCTCATCCTGATTAAATTGCAGCCGGATGGACAGTTCGCCGATTTTATCCTTGTTGATGCGGTACGGTAGCCTGATGTTTCGATCCTTGCGCTCTGCATAGTCCGAGAGCTGTTTTAAACAGTTGAGCACGGCCACCATGGCGTGATCGAAGCGTCGATTCAGGAACAGCATGCGATTGATGCCATAGTCGCCCGAGCCATATCTTGAAAGTAAGAAAAAAATAAAAAACAGGGTGTGTCAGCCTGGCGACGCATGAAAAACAATGGACTTACAGCTCGTACGAGACGACGACATCCCCGTCCACTTTTTCCACCTTTGAAAACGAGCCCATGGGCACGAGGCGGTACCTACAAAACGAAAAAAAGAGAAAAAATTGTCATTGGGCCGTGCCTAATGCATACAATGAGCTTATGGGACTTACGATTGGAACTGGAATTTGAGCTTGTTGGCGACCGTATAGAGCAAGAGGAGGGTTTGGCCCCATGCGGCGTTGATTTCGCTCCATTCGACGGGGTGAGAGTGCAATCGTCCGAGGCGGTAACCATTGATGGTGCCAAATGGGCCGTCCTGGACGATGCAAAAGGCGTCATTGTACACGACGGTCTTTTGCAGTCGCTCGAGCTGTCGGACGTCGTGGTCGTACTTTATGTTGATGGTATCGCGCTCGTTTTGGAATTGTTGGTATCGAAGCTGATATTGGTTGCATTCTTGCCAAAACTGCTGTTCCTCGGCGTCCAGCAGGTCCGACTCGTGCTGCAGCTGCTTGTACTGGTCCTCCAGGTCGTCGTACTCGGCGCGCATAGCGTCCAGCTTGGCCATTGCCTGCTGTTCTTGCGCTTGCAGCTGTTTGACCTGCTTCTGCAGCTGCTCCATGTCCTTGACTGTGTGTGTGGCCGTGGTCGCTGTTGACGATGAGGATGAGGGGGACGAGATCGTGGTATTTGGTGGAGGTGATGAGGACAAGGCCGCGGCAAAAGACGAATTGACGGGTGACGACGGCATTTCCTGCTCCTGTTTGATGTTTTTTAAAAAGTCCAGGTAGCAATCGCGCTCGAGGTTGATGTCATTAAGCTGGCGCTCAAGGTTTTCGAGCATGATGTCTGTGCATTCCTGGCACATGGGGTGGTCGATGCTTGATTTGGACGACATGACGTCAAAGAGTCGCGCGGCAACCTTGAGTCGGTGCGACAGGCTGTTGTTGCGCTCGATCAACAGGTCGCTGGCGGACGACCCATTGTTCTCACTGGCGGAATGGTCGTCATGCGCCTGACCTTTTTCCTGTGCACCAGCACCAACCGCGCCAGACGCCGAAACCGACGACCCGTACGATCCCGAATGTCGATGTTGCTTCTTTTTAGCTGCTGCTGCGGCGGCAGACATCGATGCCGTTGCGGTGGCGGCCGCATTTCCCGCTTTCGCACCTGTGGTTGCCGCCATGGTGGATGTACTGGCTGGTGGGCTGGATGACAGGCCGGCCGTGAGCCAATGGCGCGGCTGTTGTTGCTGTTGCTGTGTTGGCGACGTGCCAAGGGCTGCAGATGATGCGTCATTCGCGAGTGGCGAGCTGTACCGGTGCGTGATTGGCCGCGATGGCGGCGTGGCAATGATGGGGACCTGCGATTTCGAGAGCATGACAAACGAATCGGCCACAGGCAAGCCAGCGCGTTGCAATGACAACGATGACGGGTCCGTCTGTTGCTGTGGCTGCTGGTTGTGCGCGTGTTGGGCACTATGACTCGCGGGGCCCGTCGAGCCAAGCACATTTTTCGTGGAAATTGCCGCGGACGGCGTCAAATCCGCAGCATTGGCGGCGGCACCCGTATCATAGTACGACGTGCTCTGGCTCGCCATGTATTGCTCTTCGGCAACCAGTGGTCCTAAGAGGAAAAAAAAAAAAAGGGAAAAGTGAGCGTCAGAAACACGAAATAGAACGAAATATGCCGTTTCCAGCCCAAGACGCACCTATGAGTAGCTCAGCCGACGACGGATCCAAGTCGAGCAGCGACTCATCTATCCGTAGAGGCTGGTGGCAGCGCTGACATGAGAATGGTGGCATGGAGAAACAAAAAGAGATAAAGCGAATTTGCAAAAAATGGGCGGAATTTCTTTTGGTTCATGCGGCCGCGTCATGTGACACTTGTTCTTCGCTTTGCGTGTTTAATATGCTCTGGGCTGTACAATTGGGCGGCACCGCGTCCCTTGCCATTTGTTCTCTGAATAATACGCGCCAAGGTATGATGGGATGACCTGATCCTTTTTGGATTTTTCACAAAAGGCATGGGTGTGCTTGAAACAAGGTGAAAGGGATGCCTGGCCTGGGTTTCGCTGAAACACAATTGGCTGAAAAGTCACCACTTTTATACGCCATTTTTTTTGTCACTTCTTTTTCCTATTTTTTTTTTTTTTAATTTTTTTTCTCCTTTTCATTTCAATGAGCTCCATCAACGGTGGTACAAAGCTAAGGGTTGCCATGATCGGCTCGGGCAACTGGTATACTCAAAAAGAAAAAAAATCGCAGGCGAATCGTTTGACCGCGCCTATTTTTTGTCACACAAATAGGGGAAGCGCCATTGCCAAGATTGTTGGCGAAAACACCCGCGATTCCGAAGTCTTTGAGTCGCAAGTCAACATGTGGGTGTATGAAGAGTCCATCGACGGGCGCAATCTGACCGATATTATCAATGAAAAACACGAAAATGTCAAGTGCGTAAAAAAAAAGAAAAAAAAAAATTCATGCGTTTTCTGACCATTTGTGGGGTCTCTTTTTTTTCTGGACAAAAGATACCTGCCGAATGTCAAGCTCCCAGACAACATTGTCGCTATACCCGATTGCGTACAAGCGGCGCAAGGCGCCGATATTCTCGTGTTTGTGCTGCCGCACCAATTTGTTTACAAGATTTGCGAGTCGCTGCGGCCAGTTGTACCAAAAGACGCGCACGCCATCTCGCTCATCAAGGTAAAAAATACTGTAGTGGGGTAGGACAAGTCAAAAAGAGAGCTTGCATTGACAGCTCGTTTTTTTTCTTTTCTTTTTTTTTTTTTTTTTTAGGGCGTGGATTTCCGCGGCAAGGAGCTTGTTTTGTTTTCCGAGGAGATTGAACGTATTCTCGGTATTCCGTGTGCGGCGCTGAGCGGTGCCAACATTGCCAGTGAGGTGGCGGCCGAGAAGTTTAGCGAGGCGACGATTGCGTGCCGGCGCGTGCAAGAGGAGGGGCCGATTTACCAGGCGCTCTTCCACGCGCCGTATTTTGATATTCGCGTCATTGGCGATCTCAGCGGTCTCCAGGTGTGTGGTGCGCTGAAAAACGTGATTGCCGTAGGCGCCGGGTTTGTCGACGGTCTGGCTCTCGGCAACAATACAAAGTCGGCCGTGCTGCGCCAGGGTCTGTTGGAGATGCGGCTCTTTGGCAAGACCTTTTTTGGCGGTGTGCACACCGAGACGTTCTTTGAGTCGTGTGGCGTTGCCGATCTGATCACCACGTGCGCCGGTGGCCGCAATTCCAAGGTAGCGCGCGCCTTCATCGATGCAAAGCACCTAAAGACCATGGACGAACTCGAAAAAGAATTGTTAAATGGCCAAAAGCTGCAGGGCACCACGACCGCCAAGGAGGTGCACCATTTCCTCCATCTCCAAAAGAAGGACGATCGGTTCCCACTGATCACGACTATTTACAGGATCATTTACGAGGACGCGCCGCCAATGTCCATCGTCGACTGCTTGCGCTCGCGCCAAACTTTTGATTGATCATTTTTAAAAAAAATGTGCAATGATGAACTTTTTACTGAAAAAAAGTGGCATATGAGAAAATATAGAGAGTGAATAAAAGGGCGGGCGATGATACTAAATACAAAAGGAGGGAGGAGGAATGAAGAAAGTACACAAGATCAACAAATAAAGTAGAACAAAAATGAGAGAAAGGAAAGGAATTGGAGCGATTGGCCCATCATCTCGCCTTTTCGTGATGGGAGACCTTGGCGAGGAACGCAAGCGTCTGCTCGTAGACCAAAAAGTTTAGCGAGTGGATGGGGAAGGCGCGTATGAGGGTGACGGAGATGCCCGAGTAGAGACCTCGGACGCCACGGTGACGCACGATTTCCTGCACGCA
Organism: Gongronella butleri; assembly: GCA_025201375.1. Taxonomy (NCBI): domain Eukaryota; kingdom Fungi; phylum Mucoromycota; class Mucoromycetes; order Mucorales; family Cunninghamellaceae; genus Gongronella; species Gongronella butleri. Next base: position 64,526 of record JAIWZP010000072.1, on the reverse strand, counting down.
TTGATAAGCACTGTTGTACTGATTTTGCGTGGCAAGCACCTCTTTTTGCTTCAATGTTTTGACAAGGTCAATGGGGAATACAATCAGCCAACAGAGGATGCCGCACACGCCGCCAGCAATGAATTGTGTCAAAGGCCCAGCCGTTTGCCCCTTTTTTGTCAGCAAATACTTTGTCGTCTCGTAGCCGCCAAAATACATACCTGTACCTAGCGAATCACGCACTGCGCGTTCAAAAAAATAAATAAAAGAAATGAGCCTGAGCGATTGGGACAGTGCTGCGGCGCCGCCGCGCTTGTTTTCTTACGAAAATGCAAGCCAAAGCCATTGTAGAGCGCCAAAATGCCCTTCTTTTTGACAATGTCCTTTGCAGATGCCCAGCTGGACGTGGATGCGCGCGTATTGTTATTGGCATCGGTGGTTGACGATGCGTAAGGGCGTGTTGAATTATATTTTTTTGGCGGCGGCGGCATGTTTCGCTGGTCGACGGAAGCCGTGGACGAGATGGGCAAACCTGCACCGACGGTGCGGTGGGCGGCCGTGCGCCCTGCCGCGGGTGTTGGCGCCACAGGGGCTGGCGCGCTGGTCTGGGCATACGAGCCCATGGTATGGATGGCGCGTGGGTGTTTCCAATCGGTCATATCAGCAGGTGTTCGCACGATGGTGGTACCTGTGGTTACACTGCTCGCTTGCAACAGGAATTCCAATTGCTTTTGGATCTTGACCAGCTCAAACGGGCAGCTGAGCGCCGCAATAAAGGCGCCACTCGTCCACCCACTGAGAGTCGATACTGCCATTGTCGCCGCTAGGGTATCGCGCGAAAAATAAGGATCGCGTTGCTTGCAAAACATCTTTGTCTCCTCGTACACCGAAAATGAAATCGACTTGATGATGCTGATCGTCACCAAAGGCGGCAGGATCCCTGCAGAATAGAAAAAAAAAAAAGAGATCTGTAAGCCCACTCTCGCCCCTCGTTTTGCCACATCCATGCAAAAAAAAAAGCGCCCAAACGCGGGTCTGACCTCGAAAGAAACCACGGATGCCCTCCTCCTTGTATGTCAGACGCACGCACGCCATGATGGTGTCATAGTGCTGGCTCTGTAGCCTGGTCTTGACCGAATCAAACTAGCACAGAAAAAAAAAAAAAAAAGGTTAGAACAGGGGTGGCAATGAGTGTTGTCGCGCAATTTCCGCTCCGACAAAACGACGCTTTACGGGATAGCCAGCAAAGACGCCCACCACCGCTGCACTGGACGCAGCTAGCACAGTTCGGTTGGCTGTTTTATAATAAAAAAGGCAAAATGCAAAAAAAAGAGCGTCAACAACAGCACGATCCTCTTTCCCACCAAGGTTAGCTGATGGCAAAAAGACGCACCCCAAAGCGAATCGTTCACCATGGCCGTCCGTTCAGAGCGTGTGTCGTGAGGGCGCGCCATAGATAAAAGATAAGCGCAAATTCAGGGTACAAAGCTGCGACGAGGTATACGAAATAATGAAGTGTCGAAAAAAAAGGAGGGAGGAGGGAGGAGGGAGAGAAGAGGGCAGAGTGCAAAGTGAAAAAGGGAAAAGAAAAAAATGAGACAGGCAGATGGAAAATTGATGCGTTCAGTTGACATGATTTCAAGGTTCAAATGCCGACAGATCTCGCGCTTGTAGTGCGCAAATTATGATTGCTCCCGCATGATTCATTCACACACGCGCACCCCAGACCGCAGGGAAGAGCCAAAAAGAACTGGTGACACAATACTGCTCAATGTGGCCCCGCCAAAGACATTTACTAATTGATTATACGCCTTTTTTTTTAATCATCCACCACACTGTTTTCTACAGCACCAACAGTAGATCGAATGTTACGTGGCAAAGCAAAAAAAAGAAGTAATCCGACGCGTCACGACGATGTGGTCAGCGCTGAAAAGAAAGAAACCTGAGCCTTATGTATGACATGGAGCTGTGAATTGGCGTTTTCTTCAAGTCAAACATCAAGCGCGGCTCATTTCCACCAGATGCGATCAAGAAAAGCAGCTAGGCGGGTCGCAAATCTCAAGAAAATGTACGAAAACGCGATTGTTTTTCGTCATTACGGGTTTACGCTTGACTTGAATACGTATTTGACCTGCATGATTTTTGATGTGCTTTACAGTAGAGAAAGAAAGAGAGACGAGAATCACCCACTACTTCTTGGCTGCTTACAGCAGATTGTCACAGCATTTGGTAAGAGAATTAAAATCAATGGAGACCAACGTCTTGAAAAATTGAAGTGTGTGTTCCAGGACCTTCCAATTTGGAGTGGTCATTTCTGCAAGAGTGAACCGCGCCTGGTCTCTGTTGTTTCAATAAAAATCCGTCAGAAAGCGCCAGAGAAAATACACAAAAAAGCACAATTTCACGATCTTGGGATTTTACAGTTTTGCACCGCAAATAAAGCGTTTGATCCGTGCAATTTTTAATCGCAACAGACAGGATTTGACGTGTACTGAATTCCCGAAACACGAAAAAAACGCCAAACGCATACTAGCAAACACAAATTTCGAGATTTCTCGAGACTGTGTGATCCGATTTGCGAAAAAACTTGGAATGATCGAAGTTTTGACTCGATTACTGTATATATCCACTACTGGTCTAAATTTGGAGCCAGATGGTCAAACTCATCGGGAGGAACGCGTACGTAAAATATTATTTGGCGCTGGTTTTCACTAGTAAACGCGAATATCGAGATTTTTCGAGACTGAGTTATCTGATTCACGAAAAACCTTAACAACACCGAAGAATTGGGTTTATCATCAACTGGCCCAAATTTGGGACCAGATTAGTGAGTTTCTGATGAAGTGCCAGTTTCATAGGCGTAAAGGGGGTAAGATCAATACCGTTTGGTCTCGTGCCGCGACAACGGCTGAGCGCCCCGACGTGTCAATCACCTCAAATGAATCGGTGGTCAAACGCGGTAAAAGCGCTTGTTATTTGGGGATATCGCTTCACGTTTTCGGCGCGTTAGCCCTCCCGAGGGCTCTTTTGGATTCTGGTTTGGCCCTGATTTTATGAAAAATGCATTTTCTCAGGACTGAGTGATCCGATTTGGGAAAAAACTTGACATTGTCTGATTTTTGAGTCGAGTATCCATTGACCTGAATTCGGAGCCAAATAATCAGCCTCATCGAGAGAAACGCGTAAAATATTGTTTTGCGCTGGGGGTTCACTACCAAATATGAATCACGATCTTTCTCGCGACTGAGTGATCTGATTCGCGAAGAAACGTAACAACACCGAAGAGCTGGGTCTACCATCAACTGGTCCAAATTTGGGACCAGATGAGCGAGTTTCTGATGAAGTGGCAGTTTCATAGGCGTAAAGGGGGTACGATCAGCAGCATTTTGTCTCGTACGGCGGCAACAGCTGAGCGCCTCGACTCGTGAGACACGTCAAATAAACCAGCGGGCAAACGCGGTAAAAGCGCTTGTGGTTTGGGGACATCGCTTCGATCTTTCGACAAGTTAGCCTTCAGGTATCGTTTTGATCCTGATTTGGCTCTGTTTTTATGCAAAACGAATTTTCTCAGGACTGAATGATACAATCTCTGAAAAAAGTTGACATCGCCGGCGTTTTGTGTTCAGCATTCTCTAGTTTAAATATCGGACCCGATGAACAAGATCCGGAGGACGCGCCAAGCAAAAAGGAGGTAAAGTTCAGTATATTCTGATAGCGTACGCAACTACAGCCCCAACGTTATCGACGCGCGAGTCATCTCAAATGAATCTGTAATCAAAGACGATGAAAGCGCTTGCTTTTGGAGACATTGCATTGAGATCTCGGCGAGTTGATGTGCAATGACTCTGAAAACTCGCGTTTTCGATATTGGTTTGGCGGATATGATATTCGTTCGGCTCTGCCTGTCTATCCATATTCACAAATATATGGGCTCCTGCAAGCGTAAAAAAAATCGGTCCGTACTGTATGATACTGTAGCGTTGGATTTGTGAAAATTCGGGGGGGGGGGAGGTTTTTGCTAAAGAAAGCCATATCAAAGCATACAAGTTCTTTTTATTAGATTCACGTAGAGAGTAAGACGTAAAGGAGCAGGTTGAGGCGAGATGTGCGTTTTTTTTCAAGATTTAAAGCATACCAAAGCCGACAGCCGCCACAATGGTTAAAATGCCTGCCGCAATGGGACGCACAGTAGAACCGGCCGATTTACCACCATTGGAATGATTGATGATGCTGGCATACGTGGGATTGGCCATCCAGCTGGAATAAAGGCTCGCGGAGACCTGCTCGTAGCTGGCAGAGACCTCGCTCAAGATTTTTGACTTGGAAGGGTCAGCGAGGTAGCTGGAGAGAGCATTGGGGCCACCAGTTGCCATATCCTTGTAGACGCTGGCAATGGTCGGATTGGCCAAAAAGCTCGATTCCGCCTTGTATGCCTGTTTCATGGAGTAAAACCAAGAAAAATGGGAGTCAATACCTCAGACTTAGCGTCGTCACGACCCCTTTTTTTTTTTTTTTTTTTATACCTCGGACGCGAGCGAGCGAAGCGCCGGATCGGTGATTTCAGGGCCAGGTGGTGGGTAATTGGTGACTACAAGATGATGAGGCGTTTTCAGCATGCAAATGCGCTTGCACGGATGCTATCTTACGCTGAGCTTGGGTCGACGCAATCAGAGCGACAGCAGAAACGGCGAGAGCGGCAAATTTGACCATTGGACAAGATGTTGAATGGAGAGTCAAAATAAAAAAAATGCTTTTGATTCTGAATGGCCTTATACATTGTGCTGGCTGTCACAAGAAATACGGGACTCGCGTATGACAAGGTCGTTGGACCAATTGGTATCAAAATAGATCTAAACCGGAAATGGCGCAACCCCTGTCATTGCTGTTTTTGGTGCTTAAAGTTGCACTGACCCTGAACAAAATTTGAAGAAATGGGCTCCCGGACGCGTTTTCATTTCTCCGCTTGCATGCAGTGAATGTCAGACCGAAGTCCGAAATTTTTATGGTAGTTTCTGGCCAAAGCCAACGACGTAGAGACGGGATTCCGGGTAAAAAGAGTTGAGCATGCTCTATATTCACATGTTTTGCTATTTTTCACAGCATGCCCACGCAGACAGCAGCGGCAATGGCCAAGATGCCGAGGACAGTGGGATGCACAGTGGACCCAGCGGCTGTGGCAGCACCAGGGGTCCCCGTGACCGTGGTGCTTGCGGTGGGGTTGGCATTCGTGCTGGAGAGCGCACTGGAGGCTTGGGTTTGAACACTGGCAGACGTTGAGCTCACTTGGGTAGGATGTCCAAAGGCGCTGGACATTTCGCTCATCATGCTGGGCATGGCAGGGTCCGCCATAATGCTGGACGCTATTTGGGACGCCTACTTTCAACATTTAGCATAAAAGCCTCCATACGAACGCGTACACGTGCATCTTTTCTTATCCTTTTTTTTTTTTTTTTTTTACCTGCGAGATCATAGACTCGATATTCGGATCATCGAACGGAGGGGCTGTAGAAGAAATACATTTGAGGAGAATTAGCAGGACAATTATTGGTCGAAGCGATGTACTCTTACCTTGAGCATTGGTGGACGCGGCCAAGACAACGGCAACAGCAAAAGCAGGGATAAATTTGACCATCGTGTTTGCAATTTGAGAGAAAAAAAGGACTTTGGATCAATCAAAGGAAAAAGAAAATGAAAAAGGGTCTTTGAAGAGGTTGTTTTTTTTTTTTTTCAATCATCACTTCCTGATCGTGTTTGCACCACCGTCTAAGCCTAGAGGATAAATTGGCATTGAAACATCACGGCCACGCCTTCATTGGGGATTGATGCAAGAAGCTGTCTTCGTTTAGGTTTAGTTTAAGCACCGACGCAATAAAGTTCTCACACAGCAATTTTATTGACAGTTTTGTCAGGGGGATGGGGATGGTCGACGTTTGCGCGCTTCACGTGGCGATATTTTTTATTTTATTTTTTAGTTTTACAACATCCCCAGGCCGACGACGGCGGCAACGACCATGACGCCAGCAGCAATTGGGCGTACGGTGAAGCCAGCAGACTTTGCACCTGCGGCGCTGGAAATCGCGGGGTTTGCCGCAATACTCGAACCAATGGCTTGCAATTGACTGACAACCGCCGAGTTGGAAGGATTGGCGTAGAGACTGGACAAATAGGCTTCACCACCAGTAGAGTAGGCGGCAACCGCGCTTGACAAAGTAGGGTTGGCCAACATGCTTGACTTTAATTGAGACATCTAGAGAAGAATGAAGCATATGAGAATTAGACGCGTATTTTGGAGAGTGGTGCATTGCATTCACGCCTGCGACAGCGCTTTTTTCTTTGCTATCATATTACCTCGGCAGCAAAGGAGCTGAGCGCACTGTCGGGTGGAGGAGCTAAACAAAAAGAATGAAAGAAAGCGTGATGAGCAAGACAAAAAAAAAAGGCGCAATTTGCACCTAAATCATTTCTATTTACCTTGAGCCAAAGCGGGGGCAATCATGGCAGCGGCAGCGACGGTGAGAGGGACGATATTGACCATAGTTACAGACAGAAAAAGAGAGTAAAAAGTATAAAGTACTTGAAAAATTGCAAAAAAAAAGTGAGTTGACACCTCCATTGAGGGTCCTTTAAATATGTGATTTGCAGATGCGCGTTGAAGCATGGGATCAATGGACGCGTCGTGCTTTTGTGTCACGCATTTTATTAAGAAAGAGCCTGTAGAATCCGATGATTTGAAACAATGGACCTGAAAAGTGCTGCTTGGCCATGCTAAGCAGAGAGAGCACGTCGCACGAGGGCTGGGCCAACGTCTAAGCAGCGCTACCATTGATCGCCCATGCCCCGCCGGCCCAAAGGAGTGGTACGCCGCATTGTGGCGTCCTTGCCATCAAAAATTTGCAGTGGTTGCCTTGTTCGCCTTGCTCTTTCCCCTTTAATTTTTTTTCCTAATTAACTCAATCATTGTGTATGTGTCGTGGAATAATCTCTTTAAAGTCGAATTGGCCACTTGGCGGCTGTGCGGGCAAAAATTATAAAAAGGAAAATCAGAAATTGAGGCGCTCAAATACACGATGTGACAAAATCATTGCTAAAAACAGTAGCAAGAAGTACAATTGAATGAGTGATAATGGAAAGTCATCGAGAGAGAGTGGCGCAATATATGAGAGCGCAGTCGGGCCGAGCGCATCGCGTGTTTTTAGTCAGATTTGAATCCCAGTCCCAATTTTTGTGTCACACGCGTGTTGACGTTGATGCGCGCGAGATTTTTGGCGCTTTCAATTATTTATTCATAGATTTTGGAAAGGGTGGCACGGCCTGTTTGCACACACATGACTTTACAGCACCCCAACAACGATGACCGCGACAATGGCCAAAACGCCAGCTGCAATGGGGCGCACGGTCGAGCCAGCAGACTTGTGGCTGCTAGGGCTGCCGGTTATCTCGTTGAGGATGCTGGAATATGTGGGATTGGCTTCAAGACTAGAAGCAATGGCTGAAAATTCACTGACAATGGCCGAATTCGACGGATTGGCCATGATACTCGACAATGCGCTTTCACCGCCAGCAGAATATGCACTGACCACGCTGGATAAAGTTGGGTTTGCAAGAATGCTTGAGCCAACTTTAGAGAGCTAGGGTGATAAATGTAACATTTAAGAATTTGACGCTTCCTTTGAAAGATGATCGAGGTGTCAGTGCTTCTTTTTTTTACTGTACCTCAGAAACCGCGGAGTTGATCGCACTATTGGTCACACTCGGCTGAGCCGCTGAAATGTCGACGATGGATAAGCAAAGTAGATCACAATTCCTATTTTGCGACATTTATGCTTACTTTGAGCCAATGACGGCGCTGCCATGGCAGCTGCAGCGACGGTGAGAGAGATGATCTTGACCATATATGAAAGACGTAAAAAAACACCAAGAATTGTTCTGGCGTAAGATGAAGAAGAAATGCAAAAGAAACAAAATGGCCCTCTTTTCTTGGTTTTATACGTTTTTCATCCCTGCCCTAGCCATTCAGATGCACAATGGCTAAGCACATCACGTTTTGTTTACGATAGTGCCATTGGGACGCCAGTTTGTTTGTGATGTCTTGCTGGTAGGCATTGAAACGGATCAACATTGAATCCGCGTGATTTTCCTTGTGTGACGCCATTTTTGCAGAAAAGAATATGCAGAAACCGACGATTCCATGGCAAGGGTCTTGGCAATACTGGGAGGCAAGATTGCTCAGCAAGGAGGGGCGTGCAGAGCTGCCGCACGAGGGCTGAAGAATGGACGGTGTGTGTCCATGTCTGGACACCTGTGTTTCGGATCGCCCATTGTCCAATTGAACAGGGCGATGATGCGCCATAGCAATAGCGCCTTTGACATTGATTTGTAGATGAATTATGCATCTTTTGGTCATTGTTCGCTCAAATGAGTGAAATGCACAAGAATGACGGCCTGAGTAAATGGCTGGCGCAACATTGACGAGTGTGTTTGGGTCCGAGCGCAACGCGCACATGTTGAAGGGATTAAATTGGCGCCCAATTGTGTCACGCGAGTCGTTTTTTTGAAAATCAGGGCCATTGCGTCTTTCAACAGATTGTGCACATGGATCGACCGAAAAATAACACCTTGAAATGACATTTATTCATATTCACTTGAGCAAAAGAAAGCGGGAGAGGCGCATCTAATCGCAAATCAATTGCGATTTTTTTTTCAGAGCATGGCCACGCCGATCGTCGCGGCAATGACCAGCACGCCGGCTGCAATTGGTCGCACCGTGGATGCTGGCGAGCTAGCAATTTGGGCAGCTGCCGTGGCCTGATTGACGATGCTCGAAAGCGTTGGGTTGTTTGCCTCGATGCTTGAAAGGATGCTGGCAGCGTCGCCTGTTGCGTGATGAAGCATGCTGGAAAGAGTAGGATTATTGGCCTCGACGCTCGAAAGGATGCTGGCAGCCACTCCACTATATTCGCTGATCAGGCTGGACACGGTTGGATTGCCTAAAAAGCTAGACACGGCGCCAGAGGCCTGATGATTCACGAGAAAAAAAGATCAGAAATGGTCAAATGAGCATCATGCACGCGCACCGCCCTCTTTTTTTCTGGATTATACGTCAGAAATAATTGAGTCAATGGCCCCGGAACTTGTAGGAATCAGGTCCGTAGGAAGATCTCTGGGTAGATTGTCTAATTTTAAAACAAAATCAGCAAAATCAGCATATTTGCAAGCTCGACTGCATGTTTTACTTTGAGCCATTGCTGAGACGGCCATGCTTGACACGGTGACAATAAGGGCGGTGATCTTGACCATGTTGAATTTAAGAAAAAGAGAGTAGAAACGAGCAAAAGGGCGGACGAAAAGCGCAGGAAAGAAAAAAAGAAGAGGCAATTGGATTCTTTTGCAATCCAATTGGGCATTTTATGAGGTGGCGAGACCACCATTGGCATATGGTTCCGCCTGCGGTTGTACAAATGATCACTTTATTTCAAGACGCGCGTGATCGCCTGCAATTTTTCACTGTTTTCACCCCATCCTCCCTCTTTTTCGCCCTTACCGGGCCAGCAATTCATGCCAAGACCTCGTCACAGAACCCACTGGTCTCGACAATATCGTAGATATGATCTTCGCGTAAAGCAGAAACGAATTCGTCCAAATTTGGCTGGTACAACACCGTGATCAACGCCCGCGCTCATTCATTAATAGGGTGGCGGGACCTCGGCCACCCCTCATTTATTGCAGCGCTAAATTGACCTTTATCGTTGCATTGAGGCATCCAAGGCAGTGCTGGCTGGCCGCCATGGCCATGAAATTACAAAAACATTCATAAAAAAATAACAAGAAAAAAATGCGCGTGTCAGCCCACGAACCCGCACATTGGGCGTTTTCTAATGCTTTTTTCGGAAGCATTACATCACAATTGAGGCACAGACGAGCTCATTGACGCAGCACACGTTACAATTGGCCCAAAACTCAGGTTCCATCCCCGCAAAACTTCATTTGCACACGCAACGATGTGACTTCACCATTGCCCAGAATCCTGAGTAACCCGATGACGAACGACAAATGATATTTATACAAAGTTGTGAAGAGAAAAGGAGCGAAAATATCTAATCTCTAGTCAATTGGAGCAAGCCTTTTTTTTTTTACAGCATGCCAACAGCAATGGCACCGGCAATGGCCAAAGCACCAACGGTGGCGGGCTGGACGGTCGTGCCAGCCGACTTGGCGGCGCCAGTGGCCTGGTTCATGAGGCTGGACAAGGTGGGGTTATTGGCAGCAAGGCTGGACATGGCGCTTTGGACGGTGGGGTTAGCCAGGGCGCTGGAGGCGGCACTGGAGGCCTGGGATGGTTGAAAAAAAAAAGAGAGAAGCGGATCAGCAATCAACGAATTGGCACATATACGCGTGTGCTTGTTGCAAATTCCTCTTTTTTTCTTGTTTTTTTCCATCTCTTTTTTTTTTTTTTTTTTTTTACCTCGGAGAGGAGCGAGCTCAACGCGGCACCATCGGTGGGAAAGCCGGAGGGCAAGTTGGTGGGCACGGCTATGATTACAGAGAGATCAGTAAGACAGATCAAGGGCCATTTAGCCAATTTTCGTCGTGTGGCGCTTACATTGAGCATAGGCGGGGGCGGCCATGGCGGCAGCAGCAACAGCGAGGGTGGCGATCTTGACCATGATGATTACAAAAAAAAAGGAGTGGGTGTGTGGATGAAGTGAAATGAAGAAAAAGAAAGAAAAGACTTGTGATTTTGTGATGAATGACGAGAAATAAATATTGGGTTTGGGCAAGTTTGGTCGCGCCTCATGAAAACAAGGTGACACAAATTTGGCAAACAGGGCGGATCACCATAAAAATAGGACAAAAGAAGGGGTCACCTTGCTCTTTTTGGCTACTCTGGGCAGAATTCTAGGCACATCCGTCTTTTCTACACTTGGTGTCAGCCACAATTGACTTTATAAGCGCCCAAAATGACATTGTAACTCGTGCAAGAGATGGTTCACTTTGCCACAATGCGCATCGCACAGGTAAAACAAAAAAAAAAAAAGGAAAATCTTTTTAATGTACAAGAGTCGCGCTCTTGCTCAGCAAGTGCAAGCGACGATCAACAAGAAAAAAAAAAACAGCCAAAGCCCATCAAAATGTGGATGGATGACGTCAAGCTAAAAATAAAAAAAAGTATACAAGCAAAATGACAAGGACAAAAGAGCAACATGGGCAAAAAGGGAACTTGTACAGGGCACGAGAAGTGAGGGGCAAGGTGGGGAAAAAAAAAAGTGGCTCTTCAATCCATTTGGGTTGTTGATCCATCCCAATTGGCCTAGACCATGTCGGGATTAGACCACTTTTGTTAATTTTTCATCGATTTTTTCGAGTGCCAGCGATCACAGATGGCACGCACAGCGGTGTCGACGTCCCAATGGAAGCAAGGATAGCGTTCCACAGGCAATTGGTCGTGTGGGTCTTGCGACACGTTGATGCTGGCATAATAGGGGTCGATGTCGACCTCCATTGGGTCAAACAGGCTAATATGGGAGGAGAAACGATGGACCTCGCGATCTAAAAAGGCGGTTGCGCGCCAAGACTCGAGAATTGTCTTTTCTTCCTTGCCCAGCTGACATTGCTGGTAGATGGAGCCGCGCTGCATGATCTGCTGACGCCTTTGGCGCTGTTGCATGGCTTTGAGCGAGCTGGATCTTGGCATTGGCACGGCCGTGTGATTTGGTGAGCTTGTGGGTGCACGTGACACGGATGGTGGGCCTTGCATTGGCTGCGGAGACATGGAAGAAGGTGGCATTGGCATCGGCTGGGACGTGGACGACGGTGGCAAGGGCAATTCCTTTGGTGATGGCGACAATGGCATGGGCGATGCCAGCGGCTCGTGCATTTGCGGCGGGATGGGTGTGGAAATGTGCAATTCGGCTGCGGCAGCGTCACTGAGCGAACCAAAACCAAAAGCGAGCAAATCTTGGCGGATTTTCGCGTTTTGCAATCCCGTAAAATGCCATTCGACGGCCTGGCCAGCGTGGGCTTCGAGCGTCGTGCGGACACACACCAAGGCTTGTAAACCAGTCGAATCCATACGGTGGACGGCAGCCATATCGAGGACAATGGCGCCCAAAAGTGGGGAACTTCGTTTTTCGTCGTTTTGGTGGCGGTGAACTTGGGTGGGACGGTCGCACCAGAGCAGCGATCGCGGGTCGTCGACACGGTGGCCACTTCGCGTGCGCGTCTTGCCCAATTGCGTCAGGGTCTCTGCCACTTGACCGGCATTGGGATAAAGGATGGATTCGGCAAGTCTGACGACCAAGATGCCCGGCGGCATGGGGTCCGTGGTCTGTGAGAAATGCACATCGGCTTCGTCTACGTAAATGTAGTGCTGGTCGCTAATCAGGGTGGAAAACGACGGATTACGGCCACCCAGACCACCTGGAAAGTGTTGTGATTGCAGCGGGCAGCGCACAAGGGGTGTGACGGGTGGACGCGCCAGGCGCAGCAACATGATCCCCAGCGATAGGCCAACAGACGCGTAAATGCCCGTTTCCACATCGATAAAGCACGTCAGCACCACACCAAGGACAAAAACGACCAATTCGAGCAAACTCGTGCGATAAAGCTCCATGACGTACGCTGGGCCCGAAATCAAATCAGACACTGCGTGCACCACCACGGCCGCGAGCACGGCCTCGGGAATGAAATAAAAACAGGGCGTCAACACGTACAATGCCATCACCACAATCGTGCCCGTAAAAACGCCAGCAAGAGGCGTCTTGGCGCCCGATCGTGCCATCACCGCTGTGCGACTGAAAGCGCCCGTCGCGGGGTACGCGCTAGTGGAGAAGAAAAAAAGGGGGGAAGTTCCGTGTCAAAACGCGCTCTTTTTTGTTTTTGTTTTTATTTTCTTTTTACCCAAAGAACGAGCCAAGGATATTGCTGACACCAATGGCGACGATCTCTTGATCCGGCTGAATGTCGTAGCCAGCCAGGCGGCCAAAGGATTTGGCGACAGACACGTGTTCCAAGACAAGAATCAGGACAATGGAAGGAAGTACGTCCATGCAGCCTGTCAAGACGTCCCAGCGGATGTGCGGAATGCCAATTGCATCGAATCCGGCGGGGACTTGCTTGATGATCTTGAATGGGCTAGGTCCACCGCCATGATTGATGCCAAACGAGATGATTGTGCCAATAATCACAATCAGGCCACTGCGCATGATGCCCATGAAGAACAAGGGCTTTTGCAGGCGCGGCAGCTTCGCGGCGAGATGCCCAGTGCCGAACTTGATCACGTACAGCACCACAAGACCAAGAGCGCCAAACACGGCGTCAATGTGCATCTTTGGGATGTTTGCAAAGAAATCGATGAAAATCAGGTATGGCGGCTGATGCGTGTCGACCTCGGTCATGCCAAACATCTTGGGCCACTGTCCAAGGCCAATGGTGATGGCCGAGCCGCTCATGTAACCAGCAATGGCGGGACCTGATAAGCAAATAAAAAAAATTGAAAAAAAAACGCGCATTGCGGGTGAGTTTCTCAAGTTAAAAAGGAGAATTGCGTAGGGAGAAAAGCAAAGCGCGTGGAGTATACCTGAAATGAAATCAACAAGAATGCCCATTCGGGCCATGCCCATGAGTAGCGTGATACAACCGGCAATGACAGAGAGACAAACAGCGACCTCGCCGCCTGTCACGTCCGGATGCTCGGTCGTCACCTTGGTCACGGCCTCGCCAACCAGCAGCGATACCACCGCTATAAAAAAAGAAAGAGAATTAGACAACTGGGGGAACCCATTGGAAGATTACAAAAAAAAGCTGCTTTTTTTTTATTGCGCCTCCTTCCTTTGCCCCTTTTTTTCATGAGTTCGCCTTACTGATAGGGCCAATGCTAATATCCTTGCTTGTCCCGAAGAGGCAATAGATGACAGCACCCACAAAGGAGGTGCTACAGGGCACAGATAAAAAAAAAAAAAGCAAGAGTGAGATGGTGAAATTCATTTTGCCTTTAAATGTTCATGACAATATGCATACTAGAGCCCATATTGAGGTTCCAGATTGGCGACTTTGGCATAGGCGATTCCCTGCGGGACTAGTAAAAGGCCGACGGTAATGCCCGCAATGACATCTTGTAGCATCCACTAGAAAAAAAACAGCAAAAAAGCGAGATTTCATCAAAACTTGTTGCATAAATTCGGGTTTGAGCAAGTGTTACCGAAAAGTTATAGCGGCAGATCCACTTCAATATTGGCAAAAAGCTGAGCAAATATCGAAAAAACGCGGCTGGACCATGTGTTTTAGCGAGTTTCCATCGTTCTGCCAATGTGAGTGGCGGGTAATCTAGTACGATGCGAGTCATCGTGCTAGTGGGGGGAATATACAAGGTCGAGAAGAGAAGCAAAAGAACAAAGCCTGCTGATTCAAAGTGGCATCAACGAGGAGAGGAAAAAAAAAGGCACTCCGTGGCCAGGGGAGCTTTGTTTTATATGCCATTTGCTTTTTGGAGTTGCGATAATGAGATAATCAACGGGGGGGGGGAAACGCGTGCGGATCCCTTGCGTGGTGAGGTAGGGGCCGCTACAAAAGGTGAGAGGGAGACAATTAAAAAGAAAGAACAGAAAGGCGCCCTGCCAGACACCAATTGTTCGTGGTCCGCCTCCTTTTTTTTTTCTGGATGGCATGATCATTCATGCAAGTCAAGTGCTGTTTTCAAACTCCTTTGTTACACGAGCGCGCGTGCAGGCAATGTGTGTGCCAGTGTGTGCAAATCAAGAATGGGTGCCTCGCCCTGTACCTAAATGAAAAAGAAAAAAAAAGGCGTCTTACAACATCCAGGGGCGGCCTCGAACCGATTGAAATCATGCATGAATCGGCTGATTGCTGCACCATTTGTGTCATCCGTGCCAATCAAGTATTTTCAACATCAGACGCGTCTCAAAAGCAAGCATGCCAACGTGTGCCGTCATTGGCCCAAGCGCTCAATTGGCCAAAACAAAGCTGCATGGATTCTGATTGATTGTTTACCTTGTGCTTCATGTCAATTGTAAACGACTTCATCCCTCTGCATCGAACCTTACAGGATGCGTTCATTTTTTTTTTTTTGCGTTTTTGTTTTGCGATCGACGCGGCTCACGGTGCCAATGGCCAAGATGTCACGCTGTCGACCCCTCTTTTTTTGTTTCTTTCTGCTCCTCCTTTATTTTTTTAAAAAAAAAATAGTCTGTTTGCTCCCCCTTTTGGTCTTGAAAAATGGAACGGACGGAATCACACTGACGCAAATTGGCTCCCATATGCATCATGCAAAGCGTGACGCCACTTGCTATGCATAGCAAAAGTTCAAGATCAGATCAATTTACTGCGACACACGCATCCACCTTGCTTTCACACGCACTGCTGCCTATTCCTTTTGCGCCAAAACAGCCGTAACGTACATTTGGCGCTTGTTAGCGCATTTTCTTCCCCATGGCTCCTCATGCCACTCCTTTTCTCCATCACTCACACCTCACGCGGTCAGCATTCTTCTCCCATCTCCGCAAAAACAACTTTCTTTTTCTGCTTTCTGTCATCCCAACACCCCCTTTTTTTGAGTTTCTCTAGTTTTTATTGTTTTGGAGCAAAACCACATGCTGTCAACACTCTTCACCTTCATACCCAAAAAAATCCCATGTTTTTCTTTCAAATGGGCTATTGGTCAATTGAATTGGGTTGGGGTTGAGTCGTGCCACCATTTCCAAATCTCAAACGGCACAAATTACAGCCTTTGGCTCGGGGCTGAAGAAGGGTTCTTTGACGCGCTATTTTTCAAATAAGCTTTTGAGGGTGTCAGTCTCGTTCCTGGCGCAACGCGTCATCACCAAATTTTAAAAATCGCCAATTTTTGAGGGGGAACACCATTGTTGTAATTGTTCGCTGCCATGAAATCACGGCTCGACATCATTTCTACACTTTAACCAATGACTAAGCACCTCAGCGCCCTACCCTAAGGCATTTTAAGCCCAATTGACGCATGATTTCTGTCTTTTGTCCATAATATGTAAATCCAGAGCCAAAATAGCTGCTAATGTGTTACTTCCGAGGACTTTTTGCCCGCATGCCACGCGCTTGGATCAGATGATAGGCAATTCAGCACTAAAACATGGATTTTTTATTTATTTGTACACACTGATTTATCTCATCTTTTATTGCTATCTTTTTCTAGACCGCGCTTTGAGATCTCCCATGGATTGTCATGCTTGTATTGTCTGTGAGGGACAACTACAGTAGTTCAAATTTGATTGCGATTAAATCACGGGTAATACTGTATCAGCCGTCTTTGATTGACGACTTTTTTTAGCGTTTTTAACTCAATACTAAATGCTGTTCAAGTTGGAATCGCATCAAATCCATTGCATAGATTGCGAGGTCGTCCAAAGTTGTTTGCTGAGCTATGACATCCGACCATCAAATAGAAAAGTTGACGAGAAAAATCGCGAATATCGAGTTCGATGTGCTTTTACAGCACAACTCCCGGACGCAAAAAGCTAAAGTCTTGAAATTGCGCTCTCAGAAACGTCGCATTGTACTTTTTCAGATGCCGTTTGCGCTTTACCCATTGAGCATGTACCTGGCGAACACGATTGCTTTTTCTCCGTCACCGTTCCATTTCTCTCCTTTTTCGGTCCTGGAACTTTTTTTTATGAAACCTGTATTTTTTTTGAGGATCTAGTGATATGTTACAAAAGAGGGGAGTGGGCGAGTATCTAATAGTTGGACAGGGAGCTCTCAAAGATCTTGGCGATTTCCTCGGCAGCAGGCTCGCCGGCGGGGGCAAGCTTGGTGACGCGGTGCTGGGGCAGGGCACCCTCGACCAAGGCAGGGATGTGCGACGAGTCAAAGCCGAGCGCGCCGAGACCGTTGGGCACACCCAAATCCTCGAGGAAGCGCGTCAGCTTCTCGGCGAGCACCTCACCAGCGGATTCGGCCTTGATGTGCGCGGGGTCGGCACCGAACGCGGCGGCAGCGTCGATGTGGCGGTCAGGGCACGAGGCAGACGTGAAGCGGAAGACGGCAGGAGCGGTCAAGGCAACAGACACACCGTGGGGCTAATGATAAAAAATCAAGAAAAAACAGTGAGATGACGTGTTTTTTTTTTTCTTTTACAAATTCAGGCCATTAAAGCCCAATGGGGATCGGATCGACGGCCTTACCACAATAGCGTGATCGACATTGTAACCGGGATGCTTGTAGGTCTCGTTCAAACCAGAGATGGGGTACGACAAACCGTGGCACAAGTGGACACCAGCATTGCCGAAGCCTAAAAAAAAAATCAACAAATTCACGTGTCAATTAGCGTGTCCCTGACGTGTGTGTGCCAATGGCCATAGCACTTGTCATCCCCTCCCCCACTTTTTTTTTGACAGGTGATCGAACCAACTTACCAATACCGGCAAAAGTTGCGGCGAGGAGCATTTGCGATTGAGCCTCAAAGTCGCTGGGATCCTTGACGGCGCGAGGAAGATACTCGACGACCATCTTGAGGGCGTGGAGGGACCAGACATCCGAGATGGGGTTGGAGCCTTGGTAAGCGGGGCGCTCAATGGGATCCTTGGGGCGAGGCGAGCGCTGGTTAAAAGGAAGGGCCGTGTAAGACTCGAGCGAATGGCACAGCACATCCAAGCCTGAGGCGGCGTGGACTTGCGAGGGCATGGAGCGAGTGTTGAGGGGGTCGACAATGCCGAGCATGGGCTTGAGTGCACGGTGGGCAATGCCGGTCTTGGTGTGGAGCGGCTCATAATCGAAAATGGCCGTGCCCGTGGTCTCGGAACCCGTGCCGGCCGTCGTGGGGACGGCAATCAAGGGCTTGAGCTGCTTGCGAATGGGAAGACCGCGGCCAATGGGCGCGTTCACAAAGTCCAAAAAGTCGGCGTCAGGGTGCGCGCTGTACAAGCTCGCCGCCTTGGCCGTATCCATCACCGAACCACCACCAACAGCCACAAACGCATCAGGATTGTGTTGACGCGCAAATTCAATCGCGCTCTTGAAGCTCGAATCCGTGGGTTCAACACGCACCGTATCGTACAACACATAGTTCACCTTGTTCTTCTCCAAAGACTCGATCACCGCCTTGACAGGGTGCAACTTGGACAACTGGGAAAGTCGAGGAGAAAAAAAAAAGAACAAAAAAAGGAGAATAGCAGAATAAAAAATGTTAAAAATACCCTCTATCTCCAAATTCATCCCATTTCACAAAAAAAAAAAAAACTTACGTTGCTATCCGTGTACACAGCCACCTTGGCCGCCTTGATGTTGTTCAAATCTTGGCCAATTTCACTTTTGAGAGTGCGCGTCAGCTTCCATGTTGCTCAATCTCTCTTGCAATTTTGCATCTTTTTTTTGGCTTTTTGGCGTTTTTGTTTTTACCTGGTAACACCTGGGCCAAAGCGGATGTTGCTCGCGGCCATTTCAAAGGCGTAATCGGTGTTGTCCTGGGCATTGACGTAATTGCGGCCATATTTGAGCAGGCTGTTGAACGAGGCCGACGTGGGGTGGTGGAAATGCGAGTGAGCGTGCGAGTGGCAAGGGCACGCCGAAGCACCGGCCTGCAAGCGGCCCATGACACCAAGCACTTTAGAACGAGACGCAGCAGCAGCCATGATTAACGGTAAAAAGAAAAAAAGGAGAGAGAAGGGTTGAAAAAAAAAAAAAAGAAAAGAGAAAAAAAGAAGAAAAAATGGATCAGGTAGGTGGACATCCTCTTCTTACCCCACATGTCAACTCCTCATCTTCAAGATGGAGTCCGCTCCACTCCACAGACCAATCAGACGGCACAAGTTATTGCCGGCTTCCGTGGGAAACCCCTTCTGTAATCAAAAAGGCGACAAAAGAAAGAAAAAAAACATGTAAAATGAGGGTGAAAGGCAGGCTGGCAACCACGATCTTATTTTTATGCGAATCTGGCAGCTTTGTGTTTGCATGATCACTTGACCTTTTCACTATGGGTCCATAAAATAAAAAAGAAAAACGGGTTTGACAGGTTGACGTCCCCCCTGAACGCTCATGCCATCACGCTCACGGCCCCAAAATTATAACAACGTTCAAAGTCCGAAGCCATGCAAGCCTAAACAGGGGCGTGCTCCATGGACGGCTATGGTTTTAGCCACGCAAAAGCACGCTGAGACGCGAAAAATAGGATAAGAAGAGGCTTTTTTTTTAAAAAAAAAAAAACAAAAAAAGGACACTTCTTGACAGCAAATAGAGAAGAAAAAATAAAAGAGGGGGAGAACAGTAAAAAGCAATTTGATGGAAAAAGGGCGAATGACGATGAAAAGGGGAGAAAACAGGCTGGTTTTTTTTTTTTTTACTTGGCGAGCTTGTTGGTATAATTGAACCACGAGCCAACTGGGTACGTGACGTTGGCCTTTGTTCTCGTGCTTCGGCGTGTCGAATCGGTTGCAGCGTGCGCATGGCTTCGGTCCTGTACGGCCAAAAAAAAAAAAAAAAAAAAAAAAAAAAAAAAGACAGAAGATGAGCCAAAAACACGTCGTCAGTGCACTTTTTGTCCCCTTACAGATGAATTCTTCTTCATCCCTTGCATCAGACCGTGCCAATGCCTCATCAGTTCCTTCTTCAAGGCATGCTCGCGCACACCTTTGGGATTGAGCCAGTCCAAGAGCTTATCCAACTATAAAAATACCAATCAAATGAGCAATTGGCCATCAAATCACGTGCAAAACGCGTCCCGACACGTCTCTTTGACATGTCCGTTGCACACAGGGGGTAGTTGACGCGCTATGGACGCGATGGACGCGCTTTTTTTCGCATTTTTCGCTTTCTCATTTTTTTTCGACTTACGGATTCCGGGTCATCAAAGGATTCCCACCATTCAAAATGCTCGCCTTCTTTGATGCTTGCCAGATGTGATTTGAGGAGTGCCGCCTTGTCGGACAGACCCTGGCCGTCCATGAGCTGGCAGATGAATGCGTAGCCGCCGCCGTAGCCGGCCTCCGCAGCAATTGCCGCCTTTTTGCTGTCTTGCTCGGTACTATCCGCAGCATTAGCGGCCAACGCGGCGCTGTCTGCTTCGTAGTACTCGGGCAGCTCGCGATCAAAGAGCATCAAAAGATCGGCCATGCTGGGACTTTGAACAAAGAGGCGTCCGGAGCCGTGCGCAAACGAGCCGCCGACATTGTCCATATAGTAATAGCGATGATAGAACTTGTCGCGGCCCAATGGCTTGCAACGCAGCGTGTTGTACCGGCGCATGTCCTTTTCTACCTGGTCCAACTTTGATAAAGAGCAAAAATTGAGTATTTTGCGCGCGTCATTCCCATCCATTTCATTGCTCTTACCTTTTTTTGAACCTTGGCTTCATCGTCATCTAATTTGCGGCGCGTCTGGGCGCGTAGCCTAAGCTCTTGGTTGCGCTCGCGCGCGATTTGGCGCTGTTGCATCATCACGCGTCGTCGCTTGGCCTCCTCCTCTTCACGTTCCTTTTGCTTGCGCTTGAGCATTGCCTGGCGTGATTCGCTGCGCGCTTGCTTTGTCATGGCCCTTAAAATGAAAGATCAATTAGGGCATACGTCGCTTTTTTTTCTTTTTCGCGTCTTTTTTTCTTTTTTGCTTACTTGACATCGGTCTTTTGTTCTTCCTCGGCTTCATCCGAGTCCGAGAGGCCGCTGCTGAGTGACGAGCTTGCTTGCGACGTGTTGTCATTTTCATTTTCACCAATGCTCTTTTCAAAAGCATTGCGTTCCGAGATACTAAAATATAAAGCGCGTCAATGGAACGCGTTCCTCTTCCCCCTCCATATCACTTACATGCGTCGGCGCTCGCGACCCAATTCTATCTTTTGTCGTCGCAAATCCGTCAGCTGTTCCTGACAATCTTCCATGTATTCCCTGACAAGAGGCAAAAAAAATTGTAAATATACGTAAAATGCGCTTGCCAGGACGCGTACACGCGTCTCAATTCCTTTTCCAATGGCTCTTACTTGATGCTCTGTGTCTCGTTGACGGCATGGACCAGGATTTCTAAAATGGCGAGCTTGTCTCGGAGCGGCAGCTTCAGATACGCACGTTCACGATCTTCTAATGAACTTTTCATGTGCGGTACCAAGCGACTGAGGATCGCATCGTACCGGGGCACGTCGGCGTGAAGCTCAAACACAAGCTGAACCAGAAAAAAAGAAGAAGAAAAAAGGCACGAAATGAGCACAATTCATTGCTTTTTTGTTTTGATTTTTTTCAAACGTACGTCATTGAGTGCGCCAATCAAGACATCCTCCCAGCCGCGTCGATGATTGCCTGGATGAATGGGTTCTGCATCCCAATTGCTTCCGACGTCAGCGACGGTGGCGGAGCCGCAGCCACGGTCATCATGATGGCGATTTGGCTTTGCGTGGCCATTGACGGGCTTGGAGTCGATATCCATGTCGTCATCGGGTGTTCCCTGGCGCGATTCGTGGAGAGCGAGATCATTCATGCGCGAGGCCAGCTGGTAGTGCTGTGTTTGAGACGCGTCATTGTCGTTTTCCGCGGGATTGGCGGTGCGTTGGGTGCCGTGGTTCAAGCGGTGGCGAATGATGCAATTGAGCAGCGACGCAATGACCTCGTAGACGAGTTCGCACTTTACGTCGTTGGAATTGTAGTGCAGTGCGCTTTCAAAGTCGTCGAGACTAAAGGGCGACAGGCAAAGCGGGCGCGAGAACACATTGAGGAACGACCAGACCATGAGGAACGAGCCAAAGCAATCTGTTGCGACTGTCGACTCTTGGCAAGGCTTGGGTCGCAGCGGCAAGTCGCCCGTCGGGTTGGGCACGTCTTTTGTCGCATTTTCCGACCCCGGACGCATGTCCATGATCACTGCATACGGTCCAATGGGTGGAACGCGCCTGTATGCGGGCAAATCAAGATCTTCCACCGGATACTTGATGGCCGATTCAATCCGCTTCGCATCGGTACGATCCGTCAGACCCAATTTCTGCAATTCCAGCTGACTCTCGGCAAACACCTGCTCCTTGAGCTTCTTGGACTTGCGCATCGCCGTGTCGCGCGTCAATGCCAGCTCACGCGGCAACGTCGTATCAATCCCGTACCGTTCCGCAATCGCAGGCTGCACCGTCCATGGGGCGCCCAAATACGCCTCCTTGGTCAAGGATTCGCGGAAATAACGCTTCAACAGGCTCTTTGAGATCCCAAATCGATCGCGTCTACCCAATTAAACAAAAAAAGACGATGAGCCATCAAAAATACGCGGAAACAAAAAGGAGACATACCGGATGCTGCTGCGAGGCATCATTTTCACAAATTCATCAATGCCCTCAAAATCCTCATCGAGCAACTGGATCTTGTACTCGACATTGTCAGATGTTTGGTCCTCAAGAGGTGGTGCCTCAAGGACCTTGGCCGTGTATCTGATGTCGAGAAAAAAAATGAGCAAAAAAAAAAAAAAAAAAAAAAAAAAACGCGTCGCGTTCGCGTCCCGTTTTCCTTTGCTTTGCCACACTTACAAGACGCCATCATCCCATTCACAATCCAGCTGCTCGCCAGCCACAAAGCGGTCTTGAAAATAATCGTACGTCATCTCCACGACCTTTTCCAATCGGCAAGTTTCTAACAAAAACGAGGTGAATTGGCGTGCTTTTGACGTGTTTTTTTTTCTCTCGATTTTTTTACGGAATTGAGCGTGGATCAGGAGGGCCTTGCGCAATTGATCGGGCAACTTGGACTCGAGTTTCTCCTTATCATTCTGTTCGGCCTTGAGGGCCTCTTCATACGTCAAATTGCCGCGTCCGGTCGCTTCACATTGCCAAACCGGCTGCTTGTACAGGTGCAGGCGTTCCAGATAGGTTCTAAAAGGAAGAAACAACAAGTGAGTGAGCAAATTGGCGGCAAAGTCGTCAACAAAGGGGCCTCAAAGGTGGGTGGAAAAGAGCGCAAAAAGAGGACAACATACGCATAAGAGTCGAAGATTTCATGAGTGTACGGGCAATACCAGACCTGGTCCTTTTTGCTCGCTTGGTCGGCTAGATCGACCGAGGGAGGATCGATCAAGGTGAAGGGTTTGCGGTTCAACAAGGGCATAACCTGCAAAAGTGGGAAGAAACGAGAAAAAGAGGAGTGGCAGAGGACGTCAACCAAAAAGAAAAAAAAACAAAAAGGTCGCGGAAGAGAAACGCAAAATAACCAAAACAAAAGAAAAGCCTTGATATGCCTTTTCTCAGCACCGCGTCTTTTGCCCTATGATATTCAAAAGGCGGATTACCTGTCAGAAAGTTATGACCGCAGGCCAGGGCGCTCCACAAAGCGGCAAACGAGAGAAAACGGGAATAAAATGAGCACACGGAGCAACAGAGCGTGAGTGTGCTTCAAAACAAGCGAAAAAGAGGCCACACGAAGCGTGTTGAAAAGAGGGAGAGCAAAAAGAAGACGGACAAACGACGCAAATTGAGGCGACGCGGATCGCTTTTCACGCAAAAAAAAAAAAAAAAAAAAAGCGGGCCTTCCTTTTTTGGAACGAGGCGCATTCAAAACGATTCGAAGAAATCAAGCCTTTCATGTTCAATTCTTTATTTTTGCATGGCAACGAAAAGAAAATTAAACAGTTGTAAAAAAGGCAGGCGATGTATGATGGGGGAGACAATCAAAAGGTGATCAAGGGGGGAGATGAAGAGAGCGTCGCAATTTAGGCGGAGGCGGCCTTGGCTTGGGTGCCTGCAAAGAGGGGAAAAAGAAAAAGAAAAACGTGTGAGCAAAATGGGCCATGAAAACGCGTGTTGATCAAAGCTTTTGATCGCGCAAATGCTAAAAAAAAAAAGACAAGATTTACCTTCACGGAAGCCGCTCTTGAAGCGACGGTGGACGACCTTCAAGTAGCGCATGCGGCCAGTGCCGGTGGTCTTTCTACGCTTGCCCTTCTCGGACCAGTTGACTATTAAACACAGGAAAAATATGACGTTAGACGCAAAAATGGCAATTGGCACGGTTGTTGCGCAATGAATGGCGAATCATTCGAGGCAATGGCGGATGGAATTGGCCTTACAGGAACGGATCTTGGCAGCGGGGTAACCACATTGAGCGCAAGTCTTCTTTTGCTTGTGGAACGAGCGGTCACCACAGCGACGGCACAAGGTGTGGGACTTGGTGTGACGCTTACCAAACGAAGAGGTACCCTTAGTCTGTTATAAAGGAGAGAAAGAGAAAAAAAAAAAGTAGGATTAAATAAGTGGACCGTTCTGTTGGGCCGGGTCGTAGGTGTGCTGCTGTTTCGTCGTCGCAAGGAAGAGGGGGAGCCAATGGATCCATCCATCCATCCATCCTGTCTTTTGCATCCATCTCAAGGACGCAATGGCATCGATTGGCATCCCTCTTCCTCGTGTCGTCATGCATCAGCTGGCAAACACCCTCGGTCGTCGTATTTGTCTTTTTTTTTGTCGCAAACGTACCATGACGGTAAATGATAAAAGGAAAAGAGGGAGAGCTAGCAAAAGCACAAAGGCCACCGTCCTTATTTCAGTGGCTCCGACTTTTCCTTGTCCGACCCCCGGACCATTTTACACTGTTGAAACCCCGATTGCTACCTAAATTCACGCCTCCTCTGCCACACGCGCCCTATGCACGCTGTGTACAAGGCAAGAGAGCACTTTATACATTCTTGCAATGATAAGTTTGAGGGCAAATTCTATTCATTCATATGGAAACATTGAAAGCACTCCTTTTTGCTTTTTGAATCATTGGCCCACTACAAATTCTGGCGAATTGAAAGATGCTCCTTCGCGCATAACCAACCGGATTTGTCCATGAATTCCGACAATCCTTTGGAAACGCGTACAGGACGCAAAATACGCAAATCAAGTAGAATTTGATAAAAAAAAAAAAACAACGCATCACAGCAATGCACTGGCCAAAGGCCATGAAAACTTGAAATCGTAGAACGCTTGTGTGAGCCATGAACTTGTTCAAATTTGGGATCAATTGGATCATTTCCTCACCAGATGCTTATTAGGTGCGCGTATTTTGCGAAGATTTGGCTTGCACTTCAACAGAAAACCACTTAAAGCCTTAAAACTCGCACCAATGAAAAGCGGTCCATTAGAAACACGTAGCGGAATTCAACTCTGCAGCAGTCAAAGAGATGGAGGTGCGCCACACGCAAATCAAGATTTTGTCGTCGAAATGCTCCCGAGCCAACATTGGAAAATCAGGTTCCCAGAATGATGCCAAACTTGGCCTCAAGATTAAGCGTATGGAGAAACCACGGAAAATGCCAAAAAAGAAAGCGATCCGATTGCTCGATGGCAAGCAATCAGCGATTTTCGATGAAACTTCAATGGCGAATTGCACGGGTAAGACGCGTCATAAAGCGCACGCTGACACATCCACTAGCAAGAGGAGCTACAGGTGCATGGATTTAATTGAAACAGGCGCGTGAAACTCGACGCTTGACGCGGGTTAACACGCGCTGAAATACATATATGATTTTCAAACCGTGTCAAAGTTGCCAAATAATCTCTTTTTTCGTTGATCATCGATGACCTGTATGCAGCAAACTACGGTCTTTTCGATGATCTGTGTTTTACGGAGATCCGAGCACTTTTCGTTGAGATGACCTTGAGTCGAAAATAGGACGTTAAATGCATTTTATGCCGAAAGCAGCCAATGGGTCCTACGGTTTAATTTGATTTTCGCCCGTGAATCCGATGCGTTCACCATGTGGATGAATGACGTGGTGATCTGAGGTCCTAAATTTCAGGATTTTCAAATCCTCGACTGGACCCCTTGGAAAATCCATGATTTTGAAAATCGTCATTGCGCTCCATCTAGTGATCGCAATGCCTCGCGGATGGGGTCAATCGAACGAGACAAGCCGCCATGTCATGTTTAAAGAATGTTTTTCCTGACAAAATGATAATTTCTTCTACAAACGATTAAATACGCAAAAAGTGCCATAGTCGCTTTGTTCTCAACAGCCAGCTTAAATGATCATTGATCCGAAAGCACAGCATGAAGCTAGCAGATGGCAAAACTATCTCAGCCATGTTGAACGCACTGCAGACCAAACATTCCTGTGTAAAAAAATGCATCAAAATAACAGGAAGGAGTTTATTCGAAATCGCTGGCGTTACATCGACCTGATTTCTGTCAAATTCGGACCAGTTATTTCTCATACACATTGAAAGCATCACGCAACGTTTAACGGCTCAGTGCCCAGGGACAACCTGTGAATGTGGCCTGCGCCGATTTTTTTTTAAAATTGCTCAGGGCGCATGCCCGGTGCAATTTTGAAATCCCGCCGCCGGTGTTCAATTGATTCAAGACTACCCAATTCATGCAAAAAAAGCCAAGAAAAGTTGCCAAGGAAAAAAAGGAGCTCACGTGCACACGCGAAAACGCGTCATGCACGCGCGCTGCAGGCAGCCGTTGGCTCTTTGCTTTATTTCAATTCAATTCAATTCAAGTCGCTTCGGCAAGACCGACACGGTTGTTTCCAAGATCGTACACGCTGTAGTACTTGCGGAGGAACACATCACCCACTAAAAAAAAAGAGAAAAAAAGAGGGTCAGTGGACATTCGTTGAAGCTTTTCATGTTCGTTGCATACCAATCCAAAGAGGCCCAGCAGGCTCAGGGATGTCCATGCTTGAGAAAAAAAAAGAGTCATGTTAGCGATCCCATTGTGTTTCATCCTTTTTGTGTATGAAAGTGTATTTTCTTGGCTTTTTACCCCATGAAGCCTGACATGCATTGGCCCTGGATGTTGAGGACATAGTCTTTGCCCTCGAGACAAAAGTCCTTTCCGGCAAAGACAAAGCAGAATTCGGGCAGCGAGGGCACTTTGTCGCAATCGACAAGGTATTGGCCGGCCCAGTTCTTTTTGGCGCCGATTTCGGCATTGATCAAGTCAGCAATGGTGGAGGGCGCGGCAATGAGCGAGGTGCCGGTGTCGATGGCGGCGCCAATGGGGGCCAATTCGGCGTATTCTCCGCCAAACTTGATGTCTTGCAATTCAATTTCCCAGTAGCCCTTGCGGCGGACGGGCGAGTACGTGATGTCGCCCTTGTAGTGCGCATCGTCGATGCCGCCAAACACCAATTCGCCGCCGTCGCCAGCATTGCCGGCGTCATTGAGCCAAACGGAAAACAGCTGCTGATCGATCAATTCGCGGTGGACCATGCTGTAGAACGGCGGCACCACCTTGTTCACGGCAATGGTGTCGTAGCCAAGACCCAGGATGCCATCAAACTTGGCCATGGCAAACGTGAATCCGGGCTCCTTGGTGGATTCGGCAAATCCTTGGTGCGGGAGCGCAATGTCGCCAATGCGCACCGTGTCCTGGCTGATAAAGCCCTCGAGCGACCCAGTGCCATACTGGATGGCAAACGACGTGCCATTCTCCACATAGCTGTTGGATTGCGCCGAATCGTATCGCTTGTGCAAAAAGCACGCAATCGACGAGCATTGCGTCGACGGCACCCACAAATTCGACGACCCGGTGTCAAAGACGACCGTGAACGTTTGCCCAGGCGTACCAATGCTAATCTCGCCATAATACTATCATAGCATTGGGGAAAGAAAAAAATAAAAAGGAAAAAAAAAACATGTCAATCCAGATTCATTCGTGAGAACGCCGCCATGGAGCCTCCAATTTCACAAGCTGCGGATACCTGAGCATTGAGGTAATTGGACAGAGGGATGCCGTGGCCCACCTCGCCAGCAGCATCCATTTGGAAGGGAGCCACATGCGCTTGGGGACGCGCACCAAAGTATTTTTGCGTCAGGTACTCGCCCGTGTGCGAATAGCGATTCAGCTTTTCAAACGAGGTTTCCTTGTGTTTCTTGATAGGGACTCTTATGACAACAACAACAAAAAAAAAAAGCTGTAAGTGTTTCAGGTGGCAAAACGTCACCTTTTTTGTTTCTCCCTTGTTCACGGTCTTTTGTCCCTGTTTTACCTCGTCATAGCGGCGTCTGCAGCAAGAGCAAGACTCGCAACAACGGCCAAGGCAGAGAATTTCATGATACAAAATAAATAAAAAAAAAGAGGTAAAAAAAGAAAAAAGAAAAAAAAAGATAAAGAGTGGGAAAAGAAAAAAAAAAAAGTCGCTACGCCGCCTTTTCCCCCCTTTTTTATACACACGCGGCACGCCAGGTCATGCGACCGGCAGCAATGCCAAAAATGGCAAAGTGCTTATAAACAACTGAGGGCCCGTGTTCCATGCAAAATGCTTTTTGGTGACAATGAATTGCAGCTGATCACCGGATCCAATGGCCCTTTGGGATGCCTAGGCAAGATGGTATGCCAACTCAATTTTCTTTTTTATTGATGTTTTTGTTGAAACATGCTATAAATACCATGTAAAAAAGACGGATCATTTGGGCGCGGGGCGCATGCTGTTGCGCGAGCGGCCATTGCGGCCGCCACGGCGGCTCTCGCCCTGATTTGATCGATTGATCGACAGCTGGCTGTCCAAGAGCGTCTATAATGAAAAAGGATGCGTCAGTTGTGTCGGTCTCTTTGCTCGTTTTGTTCTTATTTTTCCCATCTTTTTGCGCATTTTTACCTGGCCATTCTTGCTCAGAGCGGCCTCCATGGCCAGATTGTCCACCAAGTCCACGTAGCAGTGGCCCTTGTGTTTTTTGGTTTCGTGGTCCATGGGAATGCGCACATCGGCCACCTAGAAAATATAGAATTGAGCATCATTTGCATGGGAAATGCTGTCCCCTCGTCCGTGGTGCCTTACCGACTCGGCACCAAAGAATTGTCGAATGTCCTCTTCCGTGACATCACCTTGCAGGTTGCCGACAAAGATGGCAAAAGGGCTTCGCGGCTAATTTTTACAAAAAAAAATGAGCGAAAACGGACGCTTGACGCGCTTTTTTAGTTGTTTGGTGTACCATGCTGCTCTGGCGCTTGATGTGTCGCTCGTCTTGGGAATCTTGATCGGTGGTCGAGTGACCGTTGGTATGGGCATCGTGCACCCAGTCTGATTTTTTGTCCTGGTAGGAACGAGAGGGATGAGTGGACGTCGATAGTGCGGGCGACGACGTGTAAGGGGTATGACTGGAGCGGCGGTACGAGAAATTGAAGCCCTGCGATTTCATCTCGGCACCAACGTGGCCATGGTGCACATCCAGGACAATCCAGCCGAGCGCCGCGTCCGGCAAGTTGAAATTCCACAGATTCTTGAATGCCGACTCCTCGCGGCTCGCGTGGCTATAGTCCGACGCGTCGTCGCTCGGGTCCAACGACGGCGGCAGCCGATTGACAACATCAAGCGTGTTTTGAAGTAATCGCGCCTGATGATCACTACAAGCAGGACAGAAAAAAAAAAAAAAAAGAAAAAAAAAGAAATCAGCCATCCCGCTCGTTTCTCTTTTTCAATTCGTTGGCTTACTCGACATAAGACTCGACTTGCGCCTTGATCGAATCCCACAGAGCGAGGAACGTGTGCTGCGACTCGAGCAAGCGCTCGCGATACAGCTCTTGCGACGATTGTGTCGAGAATTCATTGTACACAATGCCATAGCGGAAGTGAAGACCCGCGGAAATGGTGAAATCCACCTAGAAAATTAAAAAGTCGTCAATGGGTTGCCCCAATTATCTCTGTTTTTCCTTTTTTTCGTTTTTTGTACCTTGAGGAACAGGGCCAGCTGGGCGAGCAGGCCCTCACGGCCGGGACTGGCATGAGTCACAAGCAGACGCGTCTCGGAAGGATCGTGGACCTAGAATGAATTGGTGGGATGAGAGGCGACGCGCTTGCATTTGAACGCGTCTTTTCTTTGCTTTTTTGTCATTTTACCTTTTGAGCCGTTTCCACGAGCTCACCAATTTGCAATGCCGTAGTCCACATGGTGCCGGCGCCACCAGCAATGGTGTCGGTGCCTGCACACGCGCGAAAATGCATGAGAATGAGCATTTTTTTTGTATTTTTTCTTTCTTTTTTTTATAGCGCAACTGGTTGCTTTTTACCATCGCCATTGTCAAAGAGTTTGTGCTGGATGACGGCGCCACCGAGGCCAAAGAGGCGCAATTTGACGCCGCCAACATCGAGGAGGTGGGTGGTGGCCTCGTCGAGGATGTGCAGGTTTGGAATGGTGTATTCCTTGGAACGCAGCTTTTCGAGGATGGACACGTCCTCGCACACGCCCCACACGGTGTACACGGGGACTTCCAATTGCTTGGACAGCGACAAAAAGTCAGGAAACTCGGACAGGTACGGCTGCGGCGCGGTCTCGATGGTGCGGCGCACCTGGTCAATGGGCGCATTGTTCAGACGCGTGCGAATGGACGGCGGGATCAGTGTGCTATATTGGATCAAGTGCTTCAGCGTCCTAAAAAGAAGGAAAAAAATAGAAAAAATAGGAAAAAATAAGCATCCATGGCCATTTTCTCCCATTTGCGCGCCATGTGCCTGACCATCCCCCCCCCTGAGCCAAGCCATTCCCGAGGGCGGCTGACAACCACTGCTCTCTTTTTGATGTTTCGTACCTGTCGCTGATGCGGGCCAGACTGGCGCGTTCTAAAAAAAAAAAAAAGGACGGAAATGACGAAATGACGGCCGCGTGAGTCGTTTTTGAACGCGTCCCATGGGTTTCTTTTTACCGTAAAAGCCAAAGTCGCCAGTGTGGATGATCATATGGGCATTGGCATCGCGGGCCAGCTGGTTCAATTGAGACAAGCTCCCTAATTGGATGAATGAGAAATTAGGAGCGGCGCGTCGCGGGCAGGATTCACGGCCCCAATTGCTCCTTGTCGTGGCCGTAGCACGCTTGCTTTACCTTTGATATCGGCCACACACAGAATACGCTTGCCGTCGACAAGCAGAATATCATTGGGCTTGGGCGAACTAGCCACAGATGAGGGAATAGGACTGCCGTTCATAGTTGCATAAACTTTAAAAGGAACGAAAAGAGGCTGAAGGACGAGAGGAACGACGTGCAAAGATGAGCTGCAAGGAATAGACAAGAGTCGTGCAAGGTAAAAAGGAAAAGAAAGAGAGAAAGCGCGCGCGCAAAGAGAGAAAAAAAGGCGAAAAAGAAAGTGAGAACAAAGAGAACGACAAGGACAAGGATGAAAGAGAAGGAAGGAAGAAAAAAAAAAAAAGAGAGCAAGAAGAGGCACCTTTTTTCGAGATTTCAAGTGGAGAAAACAGCGGGCAATTGGGAGGGATTCTCCTTTTTTTTTTTTTTTTTTTTTTTTTTTTTTTTTTTTTTTTTTTTTTTTTTTGGTTGAAAGCCATTTAGGCAGCATTGGCAAGCGCGCTGTGTCACCCAAATCATGACATCAATGAGGAAGCAAGGGGGAAATGCCAGGAGTGCCAGACATGGATGGCAACCCTGTTTTTTTTCCCTCCATTTCTCGCGTGCTCCCTTTCAATTTCTAATTTTTCGAGACATGATCACACTACACGACGAATTGGCCGACATTTGACGCCTGAATGGCTATTGATATTGTGCACTTCCTTAGATCGTGGGGGAAAAATGGGAGATGAACCCAGCGTTGAAAAACACACGTGAGCTAGTTCTTTATTTGGCAGTTTCATTTCTGATTTTTTGTGCCTGGCTTGAAAAAAAAAAAAAAAAAAAAAATCATGGGATACGCGAGCGGGGATTCGCTCCGCTGCCATCATTGGGTGCTGTGTCGCCGCCGCCACCTTGTGTTTCAGGGATTTCATTGCCATTTTTCTTTTTTTCAAAGCGCAGACGTGTCCATTGCTGCAATGACGGCTTTTTCCATCGACGCTTCGTGTTTGAGAACCAGTACGTCAGCTTGCGCGACGACAGCCCCGTGCGCAGCATCATTTGTGAGCGCTGCGCGCGCGTCGGCTTGAGTCCGCGCCACACAGTCGCCAAAAACATGTCTTGCAGATACTTGCGGGTCGCCGCGTCGTACATCTTTCCCTCGCGTCGCACCGACGGCGCCACCAGAGACTCGGAAGACAGCAATTGTGTGGGGTGAAGCATTGGCATCCAAGGAAAAGAGAATCAATGAGATAAAGAAAACGACAACCTTTAGGACGTGGCGCCACACACCCTGACCAGGATCGCTCACCTTTTTATATTT
Source organism: Gongronella butleri (assembly GCA_025201375.1). NCBI lineage: Eukaryota > Fungi > Mucoromycota > Mucoromycetes > Mucorales > Cunninghamellaceae > Gongronella > Gongronella butleri. The sequence continues at coordinate 32,526 of JAIWZP010000072.1, read as the reverse complement.
GATCGCATTGTTCCGTCCTCCTCCTTCCTATGTCCGTGCTCTGGCAACATTTTGCGGCGCGCCAATGGCATGATAAAAAAAAACTAAGAGGCAAACAGGTTGTAAAGCTGTTCAGGGTCTTTTATGTAAAAACTACACAGACGATTCTAAATTGCGCAAGCGAGTAAATTGACCACGATTGCTGGTATCTTGGTGTCTGCCCTTTTGGACGAGGCTAGAGAGCGCGGCAAGGCCGCTAGTAGCGCCACCGCCGCGACGTCGCTGTTGTTTGGTAAAATAGACAAAGGCGATGCATGCCATGACGGTGCAAAAGGCGCCCAGATAGAGTGGGCGCAGCCAGGGGTCGTTTTGGGCCATGTCCATGTCGTCGGCGACGGCCTGGGCGGCGTCCTTGTCGTGTTTTTTCTTGGCTTCGTTGATTTGGGTGACAATTTTGTCGAGCAGGCCCTTTGCCTTGGGTGGACGCGGGTACAATTGCGAGTGGGAGATGCTGTGAGGCGCGTCGACGGCGGCGCGCACCGTGTCGAGGGCTGGTAGGGTCGTGGCGGGCTCCATGGAATCAGACATGAGGATGCTTTTTGCAATGATGTGATGTGCATTGCCCGACAGGTGCTGCTTGTCCCACCAAATGTACTCGTCCTGCTTGTCGTCGCATCGGCCCTGGCAATGGTCCCAAAATGCGTCGGCGCCATTGCTGAATCCATAATCATCTGGCTTTTCAATCACATCCACAAGCAAATCATGCACATCCACGAGATCGAGCTCCAGCAAATGATGGTGCTTCACCTGATTAAACACCTTGTCGTGCAGCAATTCATTGAACGTGTTCACTGCGCTCTTGATCGCTTGCTGCTTTTCTTTGGACATTGTCTTGGCATCCGGCATCAAATCCATAGGTGCGAGCGTGAACATCAAGAAGCGATCCGTCTTGAATACTTTGCGCACCACTCTCTGGAAGACAAAAAAAATAACAATGAGAATGGTGCCATAGCAAGGGGGAAAAAAGGGAGAAAGGGGGGAGGCAATCCAAACCAAAACGTCATACAAAAAAAAAAAGGAGGTCATGCGTCCTTGGGGCGTCGCTCCACTCATCCAATTGCCCAATTGCCCCCCTCTGCTCCACCTTTTGCCAATTGCGCTTTCTGCTCGGGGCAAATGTCGGCTTTTCTTACAAGTTGGTCCATTAAACAGTCGACAACCAGGCTGTAATCGTCGTTTCCGGCGTCGACCATGGCACGCAGGTCTTGGTGCCCGGCCCAAAAAGCGTAGATGGTAGACTGAGGATCCAACGACAACTCTTTGTGATAATAAGACTCGGTCTGATCGACAATACTTGACAAAGACTTGCCAAGCGTCCCATTGCAAACCGACCCGCTATACGCAAAGCTGTGCAGCGTTGCCTCCCACCCTACTGCAAGCTGCTGGCTCCATAGTGGCCCATTGGTGTATTTTTGTCCACTTCCAACGTCTAGGAAGCAAAAAGGGGGGAAGAAGAGGTGAGCAAAAGCGAAGAAAACGTCATTTTGCTACTGCGAAAGCGCATATTTCTGGGTTTTTTGATTTTTTTTGTCGTTTACCCGAGTAGTCATCGCCAAAGACAACAATGTCCTTGATGACAGCAGCCACCCAGCAAGGCAGACATAATAATAAACTGGTGAAAAGTAGCCTCATATATGGGGGATCGAGCTGTTTGGAAGAGACGACAAGGAAGAAGAGCAACGAGGCAACCGAAACGGGCTTTCTCTTTTGCTTTTGAGCGGAGCCTGAACCCCAACAAAGGAGACAGGGTGGGTTGCACAACACTCTCGTGGTCCAAAACACAATGAAATGAAAATGACAGGCCCCAATTTGCTTTCTTTCCGGCTGAATTTTGACGGAACACCTCACTCATTAGCTTGCCTGGTCTTGTTTGCTTTTTTGCTTTCAATAGGGGGAAGATACAAAGGAGATCCACCCATTTTAATTTGTGTGGAAGAAAAAAATGACAAAAATGATTTAATTACGCCTCTTTTCGTAGTGCCTGCGCGAGCACAAAATGCACACATGTCTGGCCTGCCCGTCCTTTTTTGGCATCATTGCGAAAAAGCTTGTGTCTTTCTCCCTGCTTTCTTTTAAGCATGCAAAAAAAAAAAAAAAAAAAAAAAAAAGGTCTCGCGCGTATAAATACCACTGCGATTAAAAGGCAAGAGCCAACCCACACCCACTTGCACCTTTTTCTCGCTTTTTTTAATAGCTCTTTTCACTCTTAATTTCTCTGTGAATTTTGCCACGATGCACCCTCGCACTGTTCTTGCCTTGTTGCTTCTGGTGGCCAATTGCCGCTCGGGTGCTGCCAATGAAGAAGAACTCTTCCCATACTTGACCAACGATTACACGGACTACATCTCGGACGGTGCAGAATATGCGGCGCTCCTGAATGCCATGGCGCCCGCGTTCCCCTATGTGCCACCGGCGTACCAGTATAATCCGCTTTACGATGCCGCGATGCCTGGCGCCTATGGCGCGGTGCAAGACAGCGCCACCATGGTCGAGCCCCCCGTCGCAAACACACACCACGCCACCGCCGCCACCACCCCAAGCACCAAGGTCGCAACGGGCGGCGGCCTCAGCTCGTTGACCGGCGGGGCCGCCGGTAGCAGCGGCGTCGGCGACATCATCAATGATGTCACAGGACTGCTTTCACTCTGAGTAACAATCTTTTCTTTCTCGCACACACTCCCCCCCATCCACTTTTTACTTTGTTTCCTTGCCAGTGTTAAAAAAAATAAAAATCAAAATTACACATACCTTTGCTGCACAATTAGCCATTCAAACAATTGTCTCCTTGGTCCTTGCATAAATGAGTTTTGCTCATGACAAGAGACCTGCGCAAGTCAACTAAGGAAAGGGGGAATGTCACGCACGCGTCATTTTTTTTGATCGAGATCGGCACGCTTAACTTTATGTTTTTACGTGTTCTGCGATGCATCTGTCATCATGGCATCATCCAGGAGGCAAACAATCATTTTTCGCTTTAGCAACCTTGTCATTGGAATGCATCGTGCAAGTTTTTTTTTAGCACTCTCAATAACATGCTTTGGCAGGGCAACACGCCGTCAAAACACGTTTACACCCTTATTGATTGAAAATCCTTTGCAAACGACTTCACAACAACAACTCTTTGGCAACACTACGAGAGGAACTGCACCCTCCTGATGGCTTTAAGAATGTCTACACTTGGAGCGTCGTACGTACAGTGACACTCCTGACCGGAATGGTTTGCGATTGAACGTTCATGAAAAAACCGGAATAAATGCACGACGCGATTCGTATGATACGTGGACATGGCATGCTATCATACTGTATGATGATGGCCTGCAATATTTCCACATTTCCACAGGAACATCACCATGGTCCAGGATTTAATGGCGCTTACCGCTGGAACGATGTTTGTACGTAGAGGAGGTTTGACATTTTAATTTTTCAATCGTCATCAACGCAAGACATAGCCGTCGCGCCTAAACAACCAATGTATGATAAACAGAAAAAAGCTTCATTCTCCCAAGCGTTCGGATGATCTCAATTTCATTGACCCAGGTCCCAAACTAGGGATGTACAGTATCATATTTCAAACATGTGTTTGAAAGCTTGTTTGAAAAAAAAGCTTGTTGGTTTGACTCAAGCTCAAACATGCAAAATTTTACAGTATTTCAATCAAGCTCAAGTTTTTTTTTTTTTTGGTGTTTGAAAAAGCTTGAAAGCTTGAAAAAAATAATGAAGGTACGGTACCTATCTACCGTACGTATGCTCTGAATTTTCATCATTTTGATGGCGTGTTCTTCAATTTTTTCCTGAGACTTTATTGCATTTTCAAGCTTTCGGACAAGCTTTTTCAATCAAGCAAGCTCGGCTTGAAGCTTGTTGAACTTGAAGCTTGATTTGTCCGCCTTTACTGTTGTATGATGATATGATATGAGGATTGAGGAATTTCACAGGGAGATCACAGATGTTCAGCATGGGTGATCTTGTGCAAAAATATTTTCAAGCGTTTTCAAGCTTTTCAATAATCAAGCTCGAAAAATCCGATTTCAAACGAGCTCAAACAGCTTTTTTTTCAAACAAGCAAGCTCTATGTAACAGCTTAGAGTGAGCTTGAATTTGTTTGAAATACATCCCTAGCTAGTGGCTATTATCATATGAATCATGCGTATGATATTTTTTTTCGAACTTTGACGGCTTGTTGTGCGAAGTTGTGCCTCCAGAATTTTTTTTACAACCCACCTGCCCGTCGATGAAAATCGCATCACGGCGGCACAGACAGGCCAGTGCTCACGATGTTTCAGCCCGATTTTTTTTAACCCTGCAAATTCCAAAAACCTTATTGCCCCATTTTGCGTTTATCTCGCCGTCTGCTTGGCCGATCTACACGCTCAAAACCAGGTGCACCGCGTTCAACGCAAAATTTGCAACAAAAAACCTTATAACCCCAAAGCGCTACGACCACTTTTGAAAAATTCAGGGGTCACACATTTCAATCTCGGAAAATACCAAATTTGGGAAATTTTGAACTCCGAGTGATCAATGCATCCCAAACAGGTAACTCCGACAATTTGCAATTGGCACACAAAATGGCAGCAGGTGTATGTTGTTGTCATCACGGCCCAGCTCGATCGTGTCAAGAGGCAGGCGTACGTTGAATTTTCCGGGATCAAATACAGTAGATTATGGATATATCGGTTTCAAAAAATTTCGATTTTTTTGCTGCCGATATACCGGTACAAAAAGCCTGCCAAATGCCGAGCGATATAGTGAGCGGATTTTTTTTCTATCTACGGTAGGTTTTTCGTCTTTTATATGCATGTAGACCATTTTTTGAAAGCTGCCCCGATATACAGTAGCGAGGAAAACCGATATACGTAGCAGGTGCCGATATATCCAGAATCTACTGTATTATGTTGTACCCCCGACTAGGGTTGCTTATTGAGAATCTCGATCAAGATCTCGAAATCTCGATCGGCTTATCGAGCGAGATGAGACGACTCCAATCTCGATCATCTCGTTAAAAAATAAATTTGAATCTCGAATCTCGATCGAAATCTCGATAAAAATTAAGTTTTAGTGTTTATGTTCCACCTGGACACAATAATTAATTCTCAAATCGAGCCTTGTGGCGTAATGGTTCTGTCTTTGCACGCCTCTCTGGTGATGTGGGGTTCAAATCCCAACTTTGGATTGAATTTTCGAACACTTTTTTGATTTTTGGGCTGAACTTTTTGCTTGGAAATAGCTTACCGGTACATCTCGAAAAGTCTCGAAATATCGATCAGTCGTGATCTCAATCGTAATATCAATCGATTTCTCGATCGAAAATATTCATCAAAAGGTCAAAAAAATCTTTGAATTCTTGAAAAATGGGTGCATGAGAATCTCGGTAAGTCTCGAATCTCGAAACATGAGATACTGTCTCGATAACCATATCGATCGAGACACTTCAAATTTTTCTTCGATCGAGATGAGATGGGGTCAATCTCGTCTCAATCGACCGATAAGCAACCCTACCCCCGACCCCAGCTACACCTAGGTTTTGGCCAATCACGATGAAGCTGCAAATGACGTTTTGCCGTTTTATATGTTTTCAAGGGCGTAGAAACTCATGGCGGTGCTTAAATTACATGTCCGTTTGCTGGGTTTTGAGTACTTAGAGATTTGGCTCAAGTGCTGCGGTTTGCTCTACTGTAATGGAAGTACTGTACCTCACTGTCAAAACCTGCTTAAATCGCCATTTTGTCTTACGAGTTCGATGTAAAATTTAATTTCGAATCGAATACTGTGAAGTTCTCACACGGTGTCCGTTATACTGTATACAGTATCTTAGTAAAATTTCGAGATAATCGCAATTTACGACATTTTGGCCGATTTTGATTTTTGGCGGTAAATGTGCGATTTTTTCACGTTTTTACTAAGAGAGCATGGCTCGAAAGTAACACCATTCGATTCCAAATCAAATTTTACATCCAGGGGCATCGCGTTGTAGCCTCTAAGTGCACTTCCTAGGCATCTAGCAAGAGATTAAAACGTCTTTACCAGCCAAGTATTTGATCCCGGAAAATTCAACATAGGCAAGAGGCAGGGCGCGCAAGCCGACGCGCTCGGAGCCATCGTCAATGGCGCGTTAAAAAAAGAAAAGAAAAAAAGAAAGAATTGAATTGACACACGACCAGATCATCATACTGTATCATCCTCAATTACGTTTAACAAGGATCATCGTGTCTACCTGTACAGCTGTACAGTAGTACAGTACACTGTACTGTACTACTCGTGCCTGGCCAAGACGCGCATGGCATGGCAAGGCAAACATTTGAATCAATCAAGAAAAAGAAAAATAAAAGGAAACAAGCAAAACAAGCAAGCAAGAGATACAGTACAAGTCAAAATCAAGCACTGACTCGCTCAGCCCAAAGGCACGTGCACCCTGACCAGGGCCTAGTCAATACTGAGTAATACAGTAATGGCGTGCAAGGCGCGGCGGTGGCATTGGCGGCAAATTGAAAAAAAGAAATCAAACAAACCAAGAATGCACGCAAAAATCAAACAACAACGATCAGAGCTTCAGAGGATCAGTGCATCCATGATCCATGCACTCCGATTACAAGCGCAAGCCAATGGCGCGCAAGCAACCGCAAGGCCCAAGGCGCGACAACAACAGTGGCGGCGCATTGAAAAATAAAAAGGAAAGCAACTTGTTTACGAAACGTGCAAACGAAACAAGCAACCCGTGCATACGCACCACCCTATTCACGCACCCGAGACCCGACTCGCATTGGTGCACCTCGACAAGTCTCGCTCCTCCCACGCAACCAATTATGGGTATCAGCCGATAATGCCGATTTTTTAGTCGATCGTCGGACCGATAAAAAATCGACTCTGTCAAAAATCTTATTTATTTTTATTTTTTCAAAAATGCATGGTGATTGGCATGATTCAAAATGGATATTCGATTATTTCCTTACGTATTACGCTCTGATTCCCATTGGATCAAAATGCACCTATCATACGTATGGCTCCTTGCACTACTGTACCATCTCTAATCATACAGGATACAGTATGCTGCATATGATGTATGATACGGATCATACGTAGGAACGTAGCAGCAAGCAGTGTCTTGTATGATACATACTGTAGCCATGGGCCCATGGCCATTAACCCATTATGTGTTTCCAAGATGACGAGTTGACGACACGCACAGTGTTTGATGTGAGACAGGTCGATCTCGATGCAGATCGCCGTTGGTTTTGCTTGGCATTGCTTTGTCAAGGCTGTCAAATCTGTTTTGTTTTGGCGAGGATCACCGCCAGCCCAAAGAGGCAATCAATGCGCAGCGCGCGGCAAAAATAAAAGAGCGGGCTCAGCACGGTTTTTTCCTCGTTTTCTTTCTTCACATTATTTTCTTTTCTTTCTTTTTTTCTCAGTCCTTCTTGTTCCTCTCCCTTTTTTCATTTTTATTTTACCTCTCTGTAGTTCAAAGCACACATCTCATCATGACAGACGCAGTGCCTTTTGAGCAACCTGATATTGAGTACACGAAAAAAGCACGCCATGGCGGCACAGACGTCGTAAATGAGGAGAATGTGCGTCAAGTCGCCGGCTGTTTGCCCATTGATGTTGCCAACAAGCGTTTTCTGCTGATATCATCGTCCAAGCACCCAGACCGCTTTGTCTTTGTAAGTGGAAAGTCGGCTGGAATTAGTGCAAATGTGGCCAAAGAAAAAAAAGCGAAAAGTCTAGTGCTTTTGCCGTAGTCATTGACATCCTTCTTTTTTTTTTTTTTTTTTTTTTTTTTGCCTTTGCTTAGCCCAAAGGTGGTTGGGAGGTGGACGAGAGCCAAGCACACGCGGCGCTGCGTGAGACGTGGGAGGAGGCCGGTGTCAAGGGCGTGATTACACGCCATCTTGGCGTGTTTGAAGAGGCCACAAAGAAGCAAGTCAAGGCGCATCATTGGATCTATGAGCTGCATATCAAAGAGGTTGCCAAGAAATGGCCCGAACGCAAGAAACGCGACCGACGATGGGTAAGAAGAAGAAACCCCCAAAAAAATGGAGAGAAAGTGAAAGAATGAGAGAAAAAACGAGGCAATGGACTCATTGTACGCTTGTAGTTCACGTTTGAAGAAGCGCTGCAGGTTGTCAAGGCGCCGTTCATGAGGGACGTGATCATGCTGTCGTGTTTGAATCCCGCAAACCAGCCTGTGCCTGGAACGAATCAATTCGTGTTGAGTCAGCCGTTTGCCGAGTCGATCATCGGCCAGCCATCGACCGCGGATCTTGCCGTGTCCAACATGCCAGAACAGGCGCCCGCCCAGGACCAGCAGCAACAGCAGCAACAGGGCAAGTCCTCCTTCAAGAGTGGCCTAAAATCGCTGTTTGGCAAGAAATGAACATTCCTCATAGAATCACTCCCCGACGCTCCACGTTTTCTCCTCGCTTGTTGATGATACCAACCCCTGTTCTTGCCAAAAGACATAATAAAAAGTTCAACAGATTATGGACAAAAAAAAAAGGGATCATGACGAAACGACGCGCTGATTTTCGCAATTTCGCGATAAATCGACGCGTCCTGTGCAAGCTCGCGAGAAAAAAACAGTGGTTTTTTTTTAGATGCGCTTTATCGTGTATTGCACATCCATAAATACTTTGTCTATGTACATATAATGGTGGAGGAGCAACGAAACAAAAAAAAAAAAAAAAAGAAAAAAGCGATATCATGTTTGCGTTTTCCAAGGCAACTCGTTTGGCTCAACGCCGTTCCTTGACGAGATATTTAAGGAACAAATATGCCGTTGTGAGCGTGACGGTGCAAAACAAGCCAAGGCGCACAATATCGGCCCAAAAGGCTTGCCCATTGAAGCCAAAACGCGAAAGAATCAGCGACCCTGGGATTTGAATGTCGGCAATTGTCTTGTCGCGCAGCGTCAGACCCTTTAGCTCATTCACAATCAGCGCCTCATATCCATAATTGAAGAAGCTCAGATATTGAAGCCAGCTAAATGACAAAAATGCGAGTCAGACTCAAAATGACGTGATCCTGGCATCTCTTTCCCCCTTCCCCCTTTCTTTATCGCATCCTTTTATACCTCAGCATCTTGGGAATATGATCTGCAAAAGAGAAATAGCATAGACATGAGACAAGCGCAAGGGGCAAATGATGTGTACTTTTTACCCTTGTTGAGGAGAAAGCCGCCAAAGAGCATGGAAAAGAGCATGACGAGGTTCGTGAGGAGATTGGCGATGGCCATGCTGCTGAAAGCAGTGGCAAAGCAGAAGCAGAGGCCAGCCGCGCACAGATTGAAGAGGACGAGGACGACGAGAAACTTTACAAAGACGAGCCAATGCGCATTGAGCCCAATCATGTAATAGGCGATGGAGCCCATGATGAGCGGCGGCAGCACACGCAGCGGCACCATATCAAACAGGATCTTGGCGGCAAAATACGACGCCGGCCGATAGTACCCGTTCTCGCGCTCGCGCATAAACAGCACGCGCTCGCGGCTAAACATGTCCAGTGCACTTGTCGACGCAAACCCGAGTAGTGCGCACATGAAGAACAACACGCCCAGCCGGTTTTGCACGCCCGACAAATCCACCTCCACTTGCCAAAACAAACAGCCAAGCAACAAGCCCAAAAACAGCGAGCAGCCTACATGGGCAAGGAACAGCAATGGATGGCGATACAAATTGATGAACGTACGCGACGACAGAGTCGACTAGTCCCCCCCAAAAAAAAATAAAAAAACAAAAAAATGTAAAAAATATTAAAAATCGGGTCAATCGCATCAAGATCGACGCGTCGCGTCCGTTCTTACGAATTCATGATAGAATTGGGCCAAGGAGAGCGGCGAGTCGTGGTGTTTTGTGTCGACCCAGACGGCATAAGCAGGGTCTGCGCTGCCGTGGACGCGTTGAATATGTGTGAGCGTACGTGCGCGGAGCGTCGACGAGCGATACGACTCGACGAGGTGGTGCGCGTGATTGGATGTGGTGAGCAGGTCGTACTCGCTGTGCTGGTCGTCCAGGAGACGCGTGTTGACGTTGTCATCGGCGGCGGGGCCCAGATCATGCAATTGCTCATCCGACGCGAGATCATCTAGAGCGCCGAAGCTCGATGACGGTGACATGCCGCCCGCCGGCTGTTTCATGGTAAGATCGACTATAAAAGGGAATGCCGAGTGAGTATTTTTTTTTTTTTTTTTTTTTTTTTTTTGCGTTTGATTGGCATGTGCGACCCAGGCTGTCAAAAAAAATTAAACTTACTGAGATAATCGGCCACATTGTAATCGGACGGCACGGGGTACCCAATGTCGCTAAAATAAGATGATGCGCTCAAAACGGGGCCAAAATAAACCTGTGTGGACGGATTTGGTTAGATGTTACAGTGGCATCTGGCCTTGTTGTCTACTTGCGCCCTTCCCTGCACCTCCCCCCCTCACGGCCCCACATCGTGCAACTCTCTTTTCTCACCCCTGATTTTTTCTTTTTACCGGTTCGCCATTAGCAAGAAGCATGAGGCTATCAAACATTTTAAAAATGTTGGAGCGTGGTTGATGGATGGTGACAACAATAGTGCGTTTGCCGTGACGACACAGTCGCTTCAGACACGCAATCACCATGTTGGCATTGTAAGCGTCGAGTCCACTCTGCATTACAAAATAAAAAAAAAGATGAGATCCGATGCCTTGGCTCTTTTTTTTTTTTTGCGCTTTTACCGTCGGTTCGTCCAAAAAGAGCAATTGCGGGTTTGTGACCATTGCCTTTGCGAGTGAGACACGCCGCTTTTCTCCGCCACTGATGCCACGTTCATGGCCCGGGTTGCCAATGAGATGATCGGCAATGCTGTCAATGCCCAATTCCTGCATGATTTCCTGGACGCGGCGTTGTTTGTGTTTCAGGGGCATCTTGCGAGGCAGGCGGAGCATGGCGGCGTACATGAGGGTTTCGCGCACCGTGAGCGTCCCCATCAGGTTGTCGTCCTGGTCCACGTAGCTCGACACGCGCCGGAATTGACGCGCAGGCGGGACTTGCCCATTCACAAGCACGTGTCCGCTCGTCACGCCGCGCTTGTGCTTGCGCGCAAGGATGTCCAGCAACGTCGACTTGCCCGCACCCGATGGGCCCATAACAGCAACCAATTGCCCCGGCTCCACAAACCCTGACACATCCGAAAGCACCTTTTTGCCCCCTAAATAATAAAAAAAAAAGCCATCAGCCAAAAATAATAAAAAACATAAATGAGGGCGTCGATTTGATGCATGACGATGCGGGGCAACAAGGAGCGGGGGGAGGGGGGCAAGGGACGGATGAAGGGTTGGGGGGAGAAAGCGATAATTTTTTTTTTTTTACCAACAGTGTAGGCGACATCCTGAAACGTCAATTGCACCGGTTCGCCGGCCACATTGTCCATGGCGTCATCGCTACTGTCGTCGTCAAGGAGGATCGCGGTACCAAACATGCGGCGCTGCCGCTTTGCCGTTACACGCGTGCCAAAAAAGATGATCAACGCCGCGATCAGGATGGCCAGACCAATCATTGACTCTTTGAACCGAGAAAAGCTGCGCTCCTAAAAAAAAATGGGGGGAGGGGTGGTCAACACGCGTTTTTGCTGTCAAAGGGGACCCGGTGATCCAGGGAGAAAGAGCGATCGGGGGGCCCAGAACAACGCGTTGTGCCACCAAAATGGCCCAATTCATGCCATTTCTTACAATCGGTTGTGTGTCGACGTAATCCTGGTCGTTGACGCACTCGCCCACGTCGCAATTCAACTGAATATTGTCCGGAAACACTGATACAAGCGTCGAGTATTCTAAAAAAAAAAGCACAATCAGCTCTTTTTTTTTAAAAAAAATTATCAAAGTGGCCAGCATACCATTGTACCAGCACTCGCGGCCATCTTTGCAATACCACTCGGAGGGCCCAACGACATTGGCCACCATCTCGGACATGTCGACTTCTTGGCCGCACATGAATGCGCCCTTCATGCATCTGCACTCTGCCTTTTTGCATTGGCCATGGACATCATAATCAGCGTTGGGAACCACTAAAAATAGATATTGAGCATAGTGAACGGGCTGCGCAGCACAGGCAACATTTATGCAAAAAAAAAAAAAGCACGTTTCATCTTACACGTTTGCGAGCAATCCGACATTTCGCAAAAGAATTGCTCTTCTTGGTCCTTCCAGAACTGAAAGATGCATTCGTTGGTGAGCCAATCGCACTGCAGGGAGACGTGGGTATTGTCGATCCAGGGAATATCTAAGGGGCGAAGGGGGGGGTCATGAGAAACGAGCCAAAGAGGGGCATTTGGCTTTTTTCTTTTTTTTTTTTTCTACGTACTAGTGGTTGCACACCACGCATGGATCGCCTTTAGGCCAATGGCTGACTTTATACATGTTGCATTCTGGCCTTTGCCGGCCTGGCAGGCATTGTCGTTCTGGCACACGTTGCAATTGACGCCTCCCCAGCTACCGTGGGAGAAAAAAAAAAGAAAAGGCGCTGTGAGCCCACCATGCCTCTTTTTTCTTGCGTTTTCCGTGCTTCTTTACCCATCGTCACAGGCGCACGCCTGGTCTTTTGGTCGCTCTGGTCGGTCAGAGGCATATAGAGAGCCGCAAAGTGGCGAGCTGCAGTCGGGTGAGCCTAGGCGAGCGCGAAAAAGAGGGTCAGACAAGCTGTTTTTACAATTTTTTTCTTTTTTTTTTTACTGCTTTACCCCAGCCCGTTGGGCAGCTGCACACACCCGACGCATCGCACGAGCCGCCGTTTGTGCACAAATTGGTGGGCAATTGGCAATTAAAGCAAGGTGGGCATGTCTCGGGCGGCGCTTGCCGCTTGGACGGGCGATACAAGCTCATAGTGGTGTCTGTAGCAATAAAAAAAGAAGAAAAAAAAAGCACAGAAAAAAGGGAAAAGGCGGGGCTTTAGCATGAAAAAAAGGGGTGTGACGGCAAGCGGAGCTGCATTTCAGCTTTGCGCTTTGCAAAATCGGATAGGCTCTGCCCTTTTGCCCTTCTGAATGATGAATGATATCAGACAAGATGCCTTTGCAATCAACGAGACGCCAGGATGGACGCCAATTGGCTCCCCGAATCGTTCGGCAAGAAGCATGAAATTCAAGAAAAACAATGATTTCATTCCTTTTTTTTGTTTATTGATTCGTTTTAGTTTAGCTGGCAAACATGCCATAGGGTAAATAATGCTGTTGAGGAGGTTGTGGCGGTGATGCCGGTGCTTGGGGTGCCTGGATGAGAATGCGCCGGCGCGCATTGATGAACCAGTTGCTGATTTGGTTGACGGTCAAGTTTGTTTTTTCAGCGAGCCACAATTTCTCATCCTCTGTCGGGTACGGGTGTTGTTTGTGATCCATGAGCCATTGCCGCAGCATGTTTGTCGTGTGTTTGGGCAAATTGCCGCGACGTCGGCGTTGAAACATCTTGGTCCCGCCATTAGACGATGGCAGCGGCGTGCTTGTGCTGTTTGAGCCGCGTCGTGGCGGCGACGATGGCGTGAGGTGGTGATGGTGATGATGATGATGGTGATGGTATGTGTGCTGAGGATGAGGAGCGGCTGGAGGAGCAGGGGAATGGTATGGATGCGGCGAATACGAGGAATCATGGCTATTAGGTGCCATGAAACCGTGATGGCGCGTGGTCGCACGCGATTTCGACGCGTCAAATGCCTCTGAGAACGAGGGCAAAGCCGGTATGGGCGGAGGTGAGGGCATGGTGGGCATTGATCTCATGGACGACGGCGATGACGACGACGAGATTTCCATATGCGGCATGGGAGGCGTGCTCGGCGACGATGGTGGCCATGCTGATGTAGGCCCCGCACTGTCGTCTATTAAAAAATAAAAAAGAAGGGGTGGGTCAATTGAGCTGATAATGGGCCATTTTGATCCGCTTTGGGAGTGAGGAGGGAAAAACAAGATTGACAGGTGATGCTGGCGTGATGGTTGTTTGATGATGCATGATGTTGGGGGGGAGGGATGGAGGCCGCTGAGAAGAAAGTTTGGGGGGGGGGAAAGCGTGCGCGAGTGCGTTTTGTGTGTGTGTGTGTGTGTGTTCCATCATGTCAGCGCAAAAAAAAAAAAAAAAAAAAAAAAAAAGAGGGGGAGGGGAAACAGGGGCGTGGGGGGAGGGAAAAAGTGCCAATTTTGTCATTGTTTGTTTACCATGTAATCGATCAGTCCACAGCCTGCCATTCATGTCAAGCGTTTGCCGCATTTGTCGCTTCCGCTGCTGAATCATGCTGTGGTAGTGCGGATCCCCATAAGCAACATGTTGCATATGGCGTGCTCCGTCCTTGACGTAGCAATGGTCGTGGAAGAGGATGATGGGTTCAAACGTCCTCGTCTATTGTTCAAAAAAAAAATAGAAAAAAAGATCAGCCATCGTACTCGTTTCCTCATTTTAACGGGTGTACCGAGGACAATGCGCAAGGCAGTGGTGACGACGGCCCGTGATTCATGGTGAAAGCCCGAGAAAAAAAAGAGAAAGGACGAAAAAAAAAACAAGGTGGTATATGCAAGTAAAAAAGGCAAAGAAAGAGAAAGAGAAGGGATCCCAAGAAGGTGAGTGACAAGGGAAATAAATATACAAAGTTTCGTGTGAGAAAAAGGGGAGAAACCTTGATTGACAGCACTCACGCAAAAAAAAAAGAGGCTCAAACCTTGGGAGGGCTCGTGGAGGTTGGCAGGCACACGGTGACATGGCATTGTTGACAAACTCCGCACAAAGGAGGGCAATCAAACATTTGCAAACCAAAGGTGTGGGATTGGACTTGTGTCAAAGGATGGGCGAGGAGACCTGTTGTGGATGAATTGGACAAAAGTAAAGCGTGGCACGGCAAACCTTATTGAATTGCGCATGAATTGGCCAGCATTCAAGGGTCGAAAATGCCGTAAAAGCCAAGATGAGGGCCCGACCGCTTCTCTTCCCCTTCTTTTTTTTATTTTACACCAAAAAAAAAATGAGTCCTCAAAGCCGAATCAAGCGACGCGACTCGAATGCATCGTCGCCGGGGGCATCTGATACAACGACACTGCTTGCTAAGCCCAACAAGAAGATCCTGACTTGGAATGAGATACCCGCTTGGATGCAAGACAATCATTTCATCACCGATGGCTACCGGCGGCCCACTGACAGCTATCTTGCTTGCATCAAGACCGTGACCTACCTGCACAACGAATTTGGTAATGCAATGACTGCAAAAAAAAAAGAAGACAAAATGCTGATCGAGTGTCTGCCTTGCACGCACCAATCGCGACTCCACACGCGCTGTGTATCTTTTCCCCTTTTTTTGTTGTTGTTTTATACGACGTTTAGTGAATATCTGGTCGCATGCGCTTGGATTTTTTCTTTTTGTGATTCTTGGCGTGCACTTTTGGTGGACGCAGCCGCTGCCGCACACGCTGACGTGGTTTGACAAGGTGTACTTTATGGTGTTCATTCTTAGCGCCTTGACGTGTCTTGGCTTCAGCAGTCTATTCCATTGCTTCACATGCCATTCACATTCCGTGGCAGCTGCATGGAATCGCTGTGACTATGCTGGCATCACCATTTTGATTGTGTAAGATTGGAGAAAAAAAAAAGTGGATCGGGCGCCATTGAGTGGCGCTACCCAGCTTTTGGGGCCAAGCATCGAGATATAATGCGGCTCAACACCCGATTGCATGATCGCTTGATCTTAGTGGCTCGTTTTTCCCTGTGATTTATTATGGCTTCCATTGTCATCGTCTTTTGCAAGGTAAGGTTCAATGACCAAGATGAAAAAAAAAGCATCTGATCCTGACAATGTGCTACTTTTAGTCTTTTATTTGGTCGTCATCTCGATCTTGGGCATGTGCACGGTAAAAAAAAAACAAAAAAATCAGGACCGGACTAAGTTACAGCAAAAAAAAAAAAAAAAAAGCGGCATTGACATGTGATTCTGGCTCCATTAGGCCGCAGTGGTGCTTTTGCAGCATTTCCGCACTCCTGCGTATCGCTGGATGCGCACAAGCATGTTCCTCGCCCTCGGTCTCTTTGGCATTGTGCCTGGGCTGCATGGCGTCTATGTCTATGGCGTAAGTTGGCGATGAAGACGCTTCGTTTTTTTCTATTCATCCAATTTTCTGCGACTGATGCGTGTTTTTTTTTTTTTAGTTTTACCGCTCATTTGATACTATCTCGCTGCTCAATCTGCTGGTCATGGGCGTCAGCTACGTGACGGGTGCCTTGATTTACGCTTGCAGGTACGTGAAGAACGGAAAAAAATGCATTCATCAGGGCTATTGACGCCTGTCTTTTCTCTTTTTTTTTCAGAGCGCCTGAGCGCTGGATGCCCGGCAAATTCAACATCTTTGGCGCGTCGCACCAAATTTTCCACGTGCTAGTGGTAGTCGCGCTGATTTCGCACTACCTAGGCGTGATTAAGGCGATGGAATTCTGGCATGACGACGCGACGCAGATTTGCCACGAATTCTTCTAAAATATACACCCTATATCATACAGTAGAACAGACCCTTCCATAAATATCTCAATTACATTTTTTAACTTTTTAATGGCGATGCAATCTATGGAAACAAGGGAAGAGGGGGGATGCGTACAGAAACAACGAAAAACATGGAAAAAGGGGGGAAAATCTACAGGCCCATGGCTTCATTGAGCAATTGCTTGCGCGTCTTGATTTCGTCGGCCTCTGCTGCAGGGGTGACCATCAATTCCTCGAGCGTGTACATGGGTGGGCTGTCCTTGTGGGCGAGAAGGGCATCGATCTTTGCGTCCAGGTTGTCGAGGGTGACAAAGTTTTCTGTGGCATGGTACATCTTGACGAGGTGGCGGAGTCGCGCGTTACGCTGTTGCTGGTCGTGGCGCTGGCGGTTGGCAACGCGTTCCTGTTTGTGCTGCTCTTTGAAATCATGGTCCGAGGTGACGGCATCGCGATTGCCGAGCATGGCAAGCACCTCCTTTTCGTGGGCAAGTGCTTTTTGCTTGGCGTCGGCAACCTGTGCGTGGTACGCCTGGCTACGCTGCTCGTGCTCAAGGCGCTGCGTGGCGGCGGCCGCATCCTTTTTTCCCTGCTGCTGCAAAAGCTCGCGCGCATACTGGTGTCGCAGCTGGCGCAGCTGCTCGCGGTGCTGCTGCTTGGCGCTCAGCGTCGTGGTGGTATCAAGAGCGGGCTTTGCAGGATTGCCAAGGTGCGAAGGCAACGACGTCGCCACCTGACGACGCTTGTGCACGTGCTTGATGCTGTCCCGGCTGTTCTTGGGAGGCGCAAAGCCCTCGCCGTAATGAACAGACTTGGTCGACATGGAGCGTGCTGACAGCCGTTGAAACCGGAGCATCTTGTGGTATGAAAAGTTGTGTCGTGTGTAAGAAAAAAAAAAAGAAGAAAACAAAAAAAAAACGAAAGGAGGGGAGACCTGTTGCCCCAATGGACCAAGCAGACCGAGGGGCCAAAAAAGTCCGAGCCGGACTTTTTCAAAAGCCACAACGATCCCGATTGAATTGAGCCATGCTCTTTTTTGGCATTGATGACCAGACTTGCATGATTTTTCAAAAAAAAATTGCACGCCATCCAGCGGCCGCAAAACTCCAGCGATGGGCTCATTCGAACCAAAAGCTTTACCATTTCATGATCAACGCGCAAACACCTTTGTTTAATAATCTAATCAGCGGATGCGGCCAAAATGCAGCAAAATGACACTGTTTTTGCATATGTCGCCACGTGTCTGGTGTACAGAGAAGCTCAAGCGCTCCTTTGTACGCAAAGAACGCGTCCAGCTGTCGGGTAAATTTCAGGGCATCGTTTATTGTGCGAAGGTGGTCAAATCGCGCTTTGCAAAAAAGAGCATTTTGTGAATGCCATTTTAACGGGAACTTTTTGGAAAGTGGTGAAATTTTGACACGCTCGTGTACGTCATCACCGTGGCCCGCGAACGCGCTCAGTTTTGTCTCAACGGTGTTTCCCAATGGCGAATAATCGCGTAAAAACGTGATTTTCGTAAAAATTCATATCTTCTGTCACTAACTTTTTGTTCACGGCATTGGAGCAAGCCACAAAAGTGTAGTGGCTATCGTTCTTCACGCGTGCTGTGAGTTGGGGAGAGGATTGCCTTGAAAAAGCACGCGAAACGCAAGCTCGTAGCTCACAATGGCGGTCTTTTGTTTCTCACTTACTTTCTAGACCCTTTTTCGCTTTGCTTTAAAATGCAAAATGTACAAGACACCATGCTCTATGCATTGCATTTGATTTCGAGAGAATTCGTTAAGAGCAGGTCTTGAAAATGCACTTTAGCGTGCTTTAATTTTTTGAACGGACGCAACTTCTTTCCACGTCCTTGCACCGATTTGCTGTAAGCGGGAAAAGTGTAGCTGGCGACGCGTCCTATCCGATGCACCTGATTTCAAATGGATCAATGAATGCAAAGGATGCATAAAATGGAAAGAGCTGGAATTGTTTTGCTTCTCTTGGATTAACCTGAGTTTGGCTGTATTGGAGCAGCTTCATGCAAATAGCAAAGTTGAATGGCAATTCAATTCCTTGTAGTTGACAAAGTTTCACGGTAATAAATTTGAGGGAACGTTGAGAAAAAGTGCTATTTACTAAAAATCACGATAATCAACGATTACTTGCCAATGAATCATGTTGCCGAGACAAAACCGAGCGCGTTCGGGAGCCATGATGGGGATGCACACGGGCGTGTCAAAATTTTACCACTTTCCAAAAAGCCCCCGCTAAAATGGCATTCACAAAATGCTCTTTTTTGCATAGCGCGACTTGACCGCGTTCGCACAATAATCGATGCCCTGAAATTTACCCCACAATTGGACGCGGTCCATGCGCACAAATAAAGCTCTCGAGCTTTTCTGTACATCAGACACACGACGACATTTGTAAAAAAAATAATAAAAAAAGCGTTACTTGCTGTATTTTGGCTGCATTTCTATGATTAAATGGTTAACAAAGGTGTTTGCTCGTTGATCAAACAAAAGTCAAGGCTTCTGATTCGAATGGGCCCGTCGCTGGCGTTCTGCAGTCAATGGATGGCGCATAATGGCGGTTTGTTGGTTCATGGGGGGGGGTGAAAATGGCGGCATTCGTCCGAAATGTGGGCTCCGGCCAATCCCTGATGCTGTCTGGGACCAAAGTTCGGAACTTGAAGCCGAATTCTTAAAAGAATGTGTGGATGCCGTTTGTGGCGACGTGTTTGGGCGGACAAACAATTTTCTTTCGACCCTGGCCGCAGCCCTTGCTGGGCTGGCATCTACTTGTCAGGTTGCAATGACCCCCTGGTTCTTTTTCGCATCGTTGCCATGGAGGTCCCAAGCAATCCGGTATCAATCCAGTGCATGTAAAAATCTCGAGAACATGTTGCTTTAGCTCAATTGCCGCATCGCCGCCAGTGAGCGCTGTGCAAGTGACCTGCGGTGGCAGACACAGCATCCAATGGCCAATGTGCAACCTGAAAACATCATGCCACTTTGCCAATGGATGAAATAAGAAGAAAAAAAGTGCCTCACTCGTGCCTTTTCTCTCTCTCTTTCTTTTCTTTGATTCTTTTTTCTTCTATTTCATTCATGATGCTCTCAGTGCTGACGGACCGAGCGTGGATGGAGGCGCAGTGGGAGCAATTGTACCTCGACCGCAATCCATTCTTGGTCACGGGACTCTTTGCCTTTGCCCTGCATGAATTGGTGTACTTTGGCCGTTTTGTCCCGTTCCTCTTGTGCGACTTTATACCCTACTTTGACAAGTACAAGCTGCAGCCCGTAAGCAATGGCATTAGTGATGGATAAAAGAGAAAAAATGTGCTCATTGCTCTTTCGACTTGTCCAGAAACAAGTCAACACGGGCAAAGATTACTGGGATTGCACGAAACACGTGCTTTTTCAGCACTTTTTCTACGAGGGTCCATTGATTTTCCTATTTCATCCCATGGCGACGTATCTTGGGATGGGCGTGCGGGCACCTTTGCCTGAATGGTGAGTTTTTTTTTGGCAAGAGTGAAAGAACCATAGGCAAACGCTGATTTATTTTGTTTGATTTTTTTTTCATGGCGCGTGACAGGAAATACATGGTGCCGCAAGTGATTTTGTTTTTCATTATCGAGGACGCGTACCATTACTGTGTCCATCGTCTAATGCACTACCCGCTGCTGTACAAAAAGATTCACAAGGTGCACCACCACTATGCGGCGCCGTTTGGGATTGCCGCCGAGTACGCTCACCCCCTGGAAACCTCGCTGCTGGGCCTGGGCACCATTGGCGGCCCGCTCGTGTATCACGCAGCGACGACGCTGTTGGACTCGGCACCCCAATGGCACTTGCATCTTTGCACGATGCTTGTGTGGATTACGCTGCGGCTCATGCAGGCCGTGGACGCGCACTCGGGCTACGACTTTCCCTGGAGCCTGCGCCATTTCATACCGTTTTGGGCAGGCGCAGAGCACCACGATTACCACCACCAGATGTTTGTGGATTGCTACGCGAGCTCCTTCCGCTACCTCGACTACATCCTGGGAACAGACAAGAAATACCGCGCGTATCGCCAGCGCCAGCAAGCGGAAAAGGACAAAAAGAACGCGTAAAGCTTGAAAATTTCTCTCATTTTTAATTTATAATCAGTAAAATTGCTAATTTCGTCGGGCCCGGTTCTTTTTGAGATGCTGCTTCGCCATGAAAAACTTGATTCTCACATAAAATGACCTCTTGGCATCTTCAATTGCAAGCGGCTGCCTTG
Organism: Gongronella butleri; assembly: GCA_025201375.1. NCBI lineage: Eukaryota > Fungi > Mucoromycota > Mucoromycetes > Mucorales > Cunninghamellaceae > Gongronella > Gongronella butleri. The sequence goes on along the minus strand of JAIWZP010000072.1, from coordinate 11,776 downwards.
CTTTTTTTGTGGAGAGCCATTGTCATTCAGCGCTTTGGGACAAAAACGCGGTCACTCGCGACACGCTTGCCAATGAACTTGGAATCACTTTAGTTTGTATGCCCTTTTTCTCAAGGCAAGGACTTCATTGCATCCGATTTCATAGTGCTTTGTGAGGATGTGGTCTGAAATTGAGACAAATGCTTTCAATTTAAAAAAAATGCACACGACTTTGCCATCCCGGGATTCCAGAGCTTCGGGGCACAACCAAATATGAATTCGCAGGGCTTGAACCCCCTAGCAAGACCTTTTACGCTGCGGCCAAAAGTGTTTTGGGCACGTACACGCAAATGCAAGTTTTTGTGGTTTCGAGTCGCCAAACGAAAATCGAAAAATCAGGTCCTCAGATTTGCGCCAAACTTATACACAGGGTACGCGACTTGAAGAAAACACGGAACATCCCAAAAAAGAATGAGGTCCAACTGCTCGGTGGCGAGCAATGGGCGATTTTCGGTAAAACTTCAGCAGCGAATTGCGCGGGGAAAACGCGACCATAGAGCCACGCCGGCGCGTCCACTGACAAGAGACATTGCAGGTGCATAGATTTGGTTCGGAACTGACGCGTATAACTCGGCGGCTGACGCGGGTTTTAACGCGTCGAAAATTATATATGATTTTAAAATCGTGTCAATATTGTCAAAAACTCGCTTTTTTCAACGATCACCATTGTCCAAGTACGCAGCAAGGCATGCTCCTTCTGATGGTGTTTGTTTCTTGATGATTCATATGCTTTTCGTTGAGTTGACCTTAAGTCGAATATAAACCCTCAAACGCATTTTACGCCGAACCCAGCCAATGGATCCCTGGATTTTATTGCATTTTTGTTCGTTTGCAGAGAGACTTCACTTTGTGGTTGAATGGCATGGCGATCCGAGGACAAAAATTTGACCATTTTCAATCCCTCGACTATACCCCTAGGAAAAATCACGATTTTCGAAAATGGACATTGCGCGTCGTTTAGTGATCGCAGCCTCGCTAGAGTGGGGTCATTCGAACGAGAAAAGCTTGTACAGCAATGTTTAAAGAATGCATTTCCTAACAAAACGGGATTCCATCTAAGAACGATTAAAATATATTACAAACCCTTTAGTTGTGATGTTACTTGATAGTCGCTTTAAAAGCAGAGCATGAAACTGCTGTAACAGATGGCTAGAACACTCCGCAAGTTTAGCTATCAAACGCACAGCGGATCTAGCAATAATTGAGCAAAAGTGTATTGCCAACAAGCCCCTGTTAGCGATTTAATGGGGTTTACTTTGATCGGATCCCATCAAGTTTTTACCTGCTGTTCCAGGTGTATCTCTTAACGAGGGTGGAACGATTTGAGTGCCAAGTTGTGGCTCTATCATAGAAATGATTTGAACGAAATCTCACATTTTCAGCTGCAAGATGATCACAAGCAGCGCGTAAAAGGCAGCACCTCTTTGAACTAGCCAAAACTAATTCAAATGCGCCTCGCTCTCCATGTTTTTCAACTTTTGAAGACACAAGTCTCTCTTTTTGATGTGGTAGCGACCACATGCATTACATTTAAGCAAATTTCCACACAATTCAGGTAAAAAGGGCCGTTTGAATCATTTAATGGAGGTTGATGGAGCATTAGAAGAGAGGGGTGGTAATGAGGGAAGAAAAGATAAAGAGTTGAAAACCATGGATGTGTCAGCCGAGTCCTGGGCGCAATTCCGGCTCAGTGCGACGCTTGAGCGACTCGAGGAAGGCGCGTATTTTGCTGCCGTACGAGTGCATGAGCAGGATGCGGCGGCTGGGTGAGGGCTCAATGCCTAAGAAGAAAAGAAAAAAAAGGGATGAGACGGTGCGCGTCGCTTCGCGTGTTTTTCCGTTTTTATCATGCTTTACGCTGGATTTTGTGCTCTGCAATGAACCCTTGCGCGTCAAATGTGTAGATGAAGACGCCCTCGACGTGCTTTCTTGGCCGTTCGTCGTCGTTGTTGGTGGCTGGCGAGAAGATGGAGCGTGGGCGCGCCTGTAGTTGCCAGCGGATTTCCAAGCAGCGAATTTTGGCGGATGGGCGCGTGTTGACATGCGATCCGGAGGCGCCGTAGTGCACGACGATGGGCAGCTGGGTGTCGTTTGCGAGCGAAGCGAAGAGGCGGCGTTGATGAGAATGCTCATGCAATGGGAGGGATGAGGTGTATGCAGAAATGGAGGAATTGGCGGCGTTGGCGGCACTGGGTGGTGATGGCGGGATGCGATGACGATGCGGGATGGTGGAGAGCATGGCGGAGGAAGTGCGGGAGCATCGATTCAAAGAGGATGCATTGTCCGAGGGCGCATCGGTGGCATCTGGGGGCTGTGTCGCGGACGGATCCTCGGGAAGGACGCGGATGCGCGTGATGTCGACGTCGACCTGGTCAAAATAACAGTCCATGCTCCAGCGCAACATTTCGGACGCGCCAAGATAGGCTGTTTTGCCCTTGAGCGACAGACGCGTGTAATGCGGGTCCGAAAGCACCACGTGCGGCGAATAAATCCCATGGTCCTGCAACCCCTTGTAAAAAAACGACGGCAGCTCCTCTTGCAGCGTCGAGATCGCTTTTAAAAAAAAAAAAAAAGGAACCGGTCAGCCCACGAAAAAAAAAAAGAGTCTAAAAAGGCCAAAATTGTCTCGAAAGAGCCGAATTATTACCATAGCCGACGCGCAACTCGTATTCATCGGGTGGCATAGCACGGGTATTCATGCACCGCGTCGTACACGAGACACACAGCCGCTGGGGCACCAGGCGTGCCAAGGTGGTTGTGCGAAGCATAGAGAAAAAAATAGAAAAAAAGGCAAGAATTGAGAAAGAAAAAGAAAAAAAAATTGGCTCGGACAATGAACAAGGGTCAATTCAATGGTAGCACACGGTCCTTGCCCAGGCTGAAACCACGACCAAAATCATGCACATATCACCTCTCATTTCTATGAAAACAAGGCCATTTATTACAGAAAGTGGGGGATACGGGGATGCAAGGAATGTGATTTTACAGGGTGGTGTCTTCGGGGTCGTAATTGTCATTGATCAATCTATAGACGTAGGTGGGTGGAGCAGAGCCACTGCGATGGAAAAAAAAAAAAAATGAAGAGGAAAAAAAGACAGGTCAGCAAGAGGGATCATGGCCAAAAAAATTCGCAAAACTTACAGATTGTGAACAAAGAGGCTGACCAATTCCGGCGCGACATAGTCGTAGTAGGGGTTGCTGAGAGTGACCTTGTCGATGATGGCGCCCTGCTGGAAGTCCATGATGGCATTGGGCGCGACGGTGATGTTGAATGTGTCCACGTCGTAAGCAAAGAGCGGCGACAGCTTGTACAGGGCGGTGCACACAAGCACAGGTGTCGAGTGGTGCTTGGCAGCCGCAGCAATCAGATGCGATCCCGTCACCGCCACCAGACCACCATTGGCGAGCACTAGACGGAGGGAAATGCAATAAAAAAAAAAAAGCGCGTCAGACGCGTCCCAATTCCAGTTTTTTTTTCTTTTTTTTTTTTTTTTTACCAGCATGGGCACCGAGGACGACCTTGTTGACACGGGGCATGGCGGCAAAGATGGCCGAGTCGACCATGACGGTGGTATCAATGCCTGCGGCCGACAGAGCGGCGGCCATGTCGTGGCCTTGGTACGTGGGCGACGTCTCGGCGACAATGACCTGGAATTTGCGTGTCTTAGCCGCACGCACTAAAAAGTCCTCGACGGTGCGCGATTTGCCAATCGTCATGATCACCTCGCTGGAAAAAAAAAAAAAAAAGGACGAAATGAGCATTTTCCGTTCTTTTTCCACCTTTTTTCCGTTTTTTTTTTTCCCTTCCCCCTCTTTGCCTCTCGCTCTTTTTCATTCTCATTTTTCGCTTACTTTGCGTGGATATAGTCGCTGGCTTGGTCGGCAATGCCCTTGTAGACGCTTTCGAGCTCTGCGATGATTTCTTCATTGATTTCCTGGATGATGAGGGGCTTGAGGTTGTAGACGCTGGGGGGCTCGGCGGTGTGCTGGACAGGGCCCTTGGCGTCGGCGAGCAGATGGAACATGGTGGATTGCGTTGCGAGGGCCGCGCGATCGGTGCCGGACACGGACCCGACGTTGCTGCTTGTGTTGGACGACAGCAATGTCGACGTGGGGGCCGCTTTCGTCGGCTTTAAAGACGCGTCTGCCGCTTCCTGGTCATCTTCGTCGCTTTCATCGTCATCATCTTCCGCGTCGTCATTGTCGCTTTCGTCGTCATTGGAGAAACTCTGCTCGTCAAGCGCATCCAACAGATTGTGTTCCAGCTCGCCGCGCGCCACCTCGCGAATCACCTTGAGAACGCGGCGCACAATGTTGCCCACTGCCAATTCCTTGGGCTGAGCGGATGCAAGGCGGCTGCCAACATCCGTAATCGTCTCGAGCAACGTGTCCACGTCGCGCCACCGCGTCGTCGACACAACCTGCCGCAGGATCACCGCCGTCTCCTTGGCCACCTCATACGACCCAACCACTTGGCTATGTTAAAAAAGAGAAAACAAGGGCAATTGGTACCCTTTTTCTCTCTTGGTCGCGTCCAAAAATGGCTTACCGTCGCTTCAGGCGTGCTATAAAATCCTCCACAGACGCTTCCAGTTGGCGAGGCAACATGATAGTCATTAAAAATAGTGGAAAAGGGAGAGAAAAAGAGGAAATCGGAAGACCCGCCCGCAATTTTTTTTTTTTTTTTTGGTGAAAAGCGGAGTCACAGTGCGTCATCCCGCCCAAGCCGTTTTCTTTTCCTCTTTTTGCTTCTTTTTCTTGATTCTTGTTTTTTTTCACTTTGATCACACCATGGAAAGCTATCAAGGCCAGCCTATTCGTCAGCCCGTCGTGGCCATGAGCTACATTTGTGCCGGTAAAACCCAGTGATAAGCGAGATCCACGTGTTTGTCGCTTAATTCCTTGTCTTTTTGCCCATAGACTGTGGCGCTGAGAACCAGCTCAAGCCTCGTGAGCCTATCCGTTGCCAGGACTGTGGCCACCGTATCATGTACAAGAAGCGCACCAAGCGAAGTAAGCACGCATTGCCAATGAAACGAGGGAAAACAACTAATTTTTTGCTTTTTATTTTCTAGTGGTGCAATTCGAAGCTCGATAAACGTTCAATTCCACCCTCTTCTCTCTTTTTTTGCATCATGTACATTCATTCGCCACAGATTCCCCTCTCTCTTTCTCTCCATCAACTCTTTTACGCGGCCCCTTTTTGGAAAAATAAAAAAGGAATCTTTTTTATCATCTTTTGGGGGGTTCATTTGTCTATTTCGCTGAGCTTGAGGATGCGTTGCAATTCCTCGTCGTCGTCGTCATCGTCGTCGTCGTGGCTGTCGCCAGGCTGGCCAATGGCTGGCCAATGATCGAGGTCGTCGATGCGCGTGGCCACCGCGGGCAAATCGTCATGCATTTCGAGACTTGCCATGACGGCGCGCATCAATGCGTCGTCCTCGTTGTAATTAGGGTCGATGGGGAGCGGTGACGGCGACGGCGAGGGGGTGGCGGCCATGGCTGCTGCGGTAGGCACGTCATTTTCCGTTTGAAAGACATTTTCGCCTTCTTGTGAGAGCATGAGGGCATACGCAACCATTTCTTCCTCGGACATGTCGTGCATCGTCCATTCGCTGCGCTTGCGTGCATCGCGCTCGCGTTGGCGGCGCTCCTCATCGAGTTCTTCCTTGAGTCCGACCATTTCTTGCTTGATTTCGTAGTGCATGAGCTGATCACGCATGGCCGCGGCCGGCGCTGCTTTCTTGCCAGTGCGCGGGCGCCGGTCCGTGACAAAGCGGCTGCTAAAGTCCCATGTCTTGATGTTGTGGCCGACGGTCGCAACGCCGCGGTACTCGTCGCACGCAATGCTCTTGACGCGCATGATCGACATGTCCGACCGGTCCACGGGCGCGTGCTTGGGAATCTTGTTGCCAATCGCGTGCAAAAACTCGCCACTCAGCGGGTCAAAGAACCGGATCCACCCATCATCCGCACCCGTCACCACTTTAAACGCGTCAACTTGAATCACGCTGATCGCCGCCGCCTCGGCCACACCCGGAAGCACCTGAATCGGTGCAATGGACGAAGCATCCTCCTCCTCCTTGGCAAGCACTTGTGCTATCGACCACAGTGCCACATTGCCGCTCGTGTCGCCTGTCGCGTAAACCATAGGCTGATGTTGATGATGATGATGATGATGATGATGATGACGATGATGATGCTGATGCAATTGGCTGTGACCATGCTGATGTTTGCGCGTGCCATGGACACTGCTGCTGCTCGTGCTACTGCTACTGCTCGGGCTGCCACTCATCGCAATGTCGGGGCCAATGGCAAGATTTTCACCAAAATTTTCTTCCAGTGTCGATGTAGCGGTCGCATTTGCCTTTTTCACGCGTTTTGGCTTCTTGTCAAAGACCGTGGGCGAGTCGAGCAGTGTGTGGTCCGTAAAGGATCGACGCACGTCCATGTCGACAGCCGTCGCACTGATGGTTGCACCGAGCGTATGGATTTTGTCGCCAAAGGTGATGACACACGCGCACGTCGTAATATCATAGACAAAGACGGTGGGCAAGCCATTGTACGTGACAAGGAGCTTGCCCTGCTGGTAATGGACGCTGTGGACAGGCGTTATTTGGTTCATCTTTGGGGCATGGATCAGGCGGCGGCCAAAATCACCCTTTTCCTCTTGATTTTCGTCATTGACCTGCTGCTGCAACTTGTTCAGATACATGTCCCACACCACCACCGTGCCATTGGCAAAGCCGGCAACCACGTGGTGGTCCACGGTCGCGTCCAATGTCGTCGTTTCGCTCGTCGACCCAAACACCTCCATCAGCTCCGAGTGCGACGGCACATGCCACACCTTGATCGCGCCATCCTGCCCGCCACTAAGCAGAATATCTGCCGCAAACCTGGGCGCGCACAGCACTTGCACCGGTCCTTGATGAAAGCTTGAAAACGACTTTAGCTGATGACGGTGCAAATTCTTGCCACGAATCGTCATTGTCACATAGCCCGTCGTCAAGCCCCAGAAGATCCGATGACTGCGGCAACCCACCCAAGAAAAAAAAAACGAGAGAAAATAAGCCATTTGCCCCTGAAAGAACGCGTTTTCCGTCATTTGCCGTACCTATCCATCTTGATGGCGTTAACCGGGCATGGCATGCCTTCCTCCCAGCCATAGAAGCGGTGGCGCTCTAACTTGCCTGTCGAGGGATTGCCTTGGACAGCCGTGCCTATTGCATAGAGGACAAGGTATGAGCCAAGCCTCTTTTGCCACCCTTGTGCCACCCTTTTTCTCTTTTTTTTTTGTTATTACCTTGGCCCAAGCTGGCGACCATCATGGACGAGTCGCGAAAGTCGACCATGGAGCAGTCAATGGAGCCAATCTTCGGATTGAGCGTCATGAGCGCGCCACGGCCCTTTGCCCACTTGCGCAGCAGATGTGTGCGCAGGATATACTCGCTTTTCCAAGTGTCTGGTCGCAAACGCCGATATGGCAGCTGCCCAAAAAACGCCATCAATGCATTCTTCCCTGGAATTGGAGCCGAAAATGTGAGTTTGCGGCATGTAATCTATTGAGCATTTTGCTCCCTTACAGCACATATCATCCATGATCACCCGCCGCCAATAGTGGCATGTGGCCGCCGCTACCGCTAGACTGACCGGATCGAGACGAGCGAAGATGCGGGCGAGCAGTTCTACCGAGAGGTCGTGAATGGGGCATGGCGCCGCACTTTCAGAAAAAAAAAAAATGAAAAACGGTGTCAATTGGGCGAATTGAGACACCGTGAAGCCTGCCAAAAGCTTTTACCTTGCCGCAGGTGCGACGCTGCTGGTGCTTGTGCTTGCAGGAGTGGACAGCTGAGTATGAGAGTCGCCATGGTGGATATCGTGTTGGTGCAGAGAAGAGTCAAAAGCGGGCGTTTCAGAGCGGTGCAGAGGTTTGTTCGTATGCAGGGTCGTGGAGGGATCAAAGGACATGTAAAAGCAGAGGAACGGCAATAAAAATGAGTATCTAGCAAAGAGCAAGTGGAGGAGAACAACAGAAAAAAACAGCAAAAAGAAGGGGGTTTCTGTTGTAAGTCGTCTATTTGGGTAGAGAAAAAGAAAAAGAGAGTGTGTGTGTGGCAAAAGAAAAAAAAAAGACAGAGAGAATAAAAATGGCGGGGCTTTCAGCTTTTATTTTGCGGGGGCGCACGCGCTTTTCATCCAATTCCAAAAATCCTAAATCCTACACAATTAATAATTCACGATGCCTTCATGGGCGCCTCGGCGCTGATAGGCAGGCCAAATTCGTCCAATTCCTCCTTCTAAAGTACCAACAAGTCAGTACATTGATGCCAAGACTCTCTCACACATCTGCCAATTACCTTTTTCGATGGGTCGGTTGCTGCGGCTTCAGGCAAATCCACCGAGGTATCTTCTTGCAGGTACGAGGGCACCTCCTCGTCCTCAAAGGCCAGCTCATCACCAAGCGCGTCCAATTCTTAAATAAAAAAGAGGAGCATGAGGCTCAATGCGTTGCCAATTTGCCCATTGACATTGGAAAGCGGTCCTTACCGGCGGCCAGGTCGTCCTCGTCCACGTCATCTGGCAGGTCATACGAGCGCCCAAGCATCTCTTGCACCTCGCTCGACTGTGCTAGCAGATCTTCCATTTCATCTTGCATTTGCTGCATGATAAAAGAGCAAAAGTGAGCACGTTTCTCCTTTATTTTTTCTCGCTCGCAAGGTGCACGCCTTACCTCAATCTTATCGACATTGATGTTCTTGTACTGTCGCTTCATCTCCTTGTTGGCGGTCTGCATCGCATCGACGGTCGCCATGACGCCGCGCAGATTCTCGGTCGTCATTTGTGCCTGTTCCATGTTAAACGACTGCTGTTGCAGATGATCGCGCTGTGCCTCATATCCTTTCCTCTGCTTCAGAACTCGCAGCGCCCGCTGCTCGACCGCTTTCTATAAAACATAAAAAAAAGGGGGGCGGACAATTGCTACGTCAGCCGCGCGCCAGGTCCCACGACCGCGCATTTTCACGTCAATTCTATTTACCTTGCCGGGTCCATTACCCATCTTTCTCATCTGGTCGCGATACCTTGTGAGCTCGGCATCCAATTTGCGAATCTTGACCTCAATGGCATCGACACGCGAGTCGGTCTAATTAAAAAAAGGTCGGGTTGTTTCAGCTTTTGTTCCTCCAGCGACTTTTATGCTTCACAAATGACCTACAGATGCTATCGCCTCATTCAGCGAGGGCTTGGGCGTCTTTTTGCTCGATCCAAAGAGACGGTTCATAGTGTCAAACAAAAAGGGAGAGAGGGAAAAAGCAAAAAAGCAACAAAAAAAAAAAAAAAAAAACCTTGGCAACGCACACCTACCCCTTTTGAAATCATGCACCCCATGACGAACGCATCAAAACACCGCCCGATGGGGCCGCTGCCAAGTCTGCATGCAAAATCGTGCGCGTGACAGATCAAACCTATAATTCTCTCTCCCAACATAAACATGTCAGTCGCGCGCGACGCAACACCTCTCTTTTGGTGCATGGTGCATCCTCTTTGCCGTCCAACGGTGGCGGTGCTGCGCACTAGCTACTAGCTCACATTTGGAGCCATTTAAGCGCAGAAGACATGATGATGTGGCGAAGCAGTGAATGCAAACGCGTTTTGATGCCGCCCAGTGGCTGCATCATAATGTAAGCCTGTGCCAAAGTCGCAGCAAGAAAAAGGAAGCAGCCACAATAGTATGTATGATACAATATCAAAGTGTTGCTGTGTTGTGCCGCCGGTCTTGTCGAGCTGCGGTAAAAACTCGTCGATGTATTCGAAATGTCCTGTACTCCTGTATCCTGTTCAACAAATTGCGCATTTCTCAAACACCACAGAGCACAGACCGCAGCGTAAATCAAGACAGACTAGGCCTACTGTTGGTACTGTATCATATGATAAGACAGACCGAAAGGTGCGAATTTCTCGTCATGCCGTGCATGAAAGCACCTGCTGCGAAAGCCCGAGCGATACCGGTATCATAAATCAAGTCGCTCTCAAAAAAATCAAGAAGGAGTCGCTCACCGACACAAAAACGATCATAAAACATCAGAAAAAATTGCACGGCTCCACTTTTGACCGTGCCAGATGCGCCTCAACAGAATGCAATTTCTGCATACCGCAAGTGTCAATCCGACAGAAAATTCCTACGCAACTTCTGCGTCCAGATTCCAGAATCCCAAATTTTCACCTTTTTGAATTTTTCTCGCAATCTAATTTGCTGATCCCACTTACACCTTATAGCTAGTATGAATGTATGATATCATATCATAAAATTAACTGCATCACATTCAGCGCAAAACGCCAATGAAACTTGCATCGTGGCGTAAACTATAGCTCAGTGCTCAATACAGACCCACCCGATTTTTTTGGACACGAAAATGTAAAAATGCGTGTTTTCAGACTTTGCTGGCCTGTTGTGCCTCAAGAAATTTATTTACAGCCTACTACTTGCCCGCCAATGAAACTTGCCTCACGGCCTAAAAACTATAGCCCACCAGTGCTCAAGGCGAACCCACCCGATTTTTTTGGACTCGAAAATGTACAGTAAAAAAATATGACCCAGCACCAACCACCGCCTGCGGTGAGTAGCGGAGAGCATTGGAGCCGAAGGCTCGCCCGGAAGTTAGTGTCATGTCCGACTTGACCCGCAACCACGCCCTCATCATCAAGGGATCCCACAATGGTATCCATCGATGTGGCGTCCAGGGTGGTGAATTGACAAGAAGGTGACATGAATATTTAATATACAAACAATGAGAATAACAGAGGGGAACTGTGTGACCAGGATGAGTTTGTAGGTTGGGGCCAAGAAGAGAGAGATGTCGCTGTTGAGAAGAAAACGAGAAACTGGATGCGAATTGGAGGCGTATTTATGCTTTTTCTTCTCAACAGCGACCCAAAAGGAGTCTCCGAGGATGATAGGAATGGAATACTGTATATGATGGGAAAGTACTGTTTAGTATACAAAAAAAGGTAAGACAAAGAGCAACGGAATTGACAACAACAGGGGAAATTACTGTAAAAAAGGAAAAGCAGGTGAAAACCAGGGTGACATTTTGACAGGCGTCTTGCCGCATGATCGTGCACGCGATTGTGCGTAATAAAACATGAGCGCACAATCGCTAAAGAGACAATGGATGGAATGCACGTGTGGTGGTGTGAGCACGCTGGCTGTCAATGGCTGGTAGTAGGAAAAACTTGTCTTGCTTTTTTTTCAAACAAAACGCGTCAAAAGCGCGTCCATCTCCGCGTTATACGCGTCGCTGGCCTTGCTGACGCGTGAATTGGCGAGAACAGGGCTGGCTCGTGACAGCTACGGTAGTTCAGCACAAAATTTGCAACAAAAAAGCTTAAACCCTGAAAGCGCTACGACCACTTTTGAAAAATTCAGGGGTCACTCAGGGGTCACACATTTCAATCTCAGAAAATGCCAAATTTGTGATTTTTCGAACTCCGAGTGATCAATGCATCCCAAACAGGTAACTCCGACGATTTGATTTTGGCGCACAAAATGGCAGAAACTCGCAAGTACTTACGAAGAATGTCCAAAGAGTGACGCACGATGAGCGACGAACGGCGATCAACTGAGAAAAGTGCCTACCTATGAAATCTTCTATGATACTTCGGGCAAGATTTTTTTCGTCAATTCATTCATCAAGTTCTACACTCCTTCCCAAAATAGCAAGTTTGGATTGATTAGTAA